>JARJRE010000209.1:0-71671 GCA_030783385.1 Akanthomyces dipterigenus | reverse complement strand
TAATAACTGCCCTGCGTGACAGTAATGCATGGTTCTGGAAGGTAACACCCCCTGCATCAGATAAACAAGCGGAAGGTCGTATGGTCATCCTCGCCGCCGCTGCCGCTGAGCCTGATATGGCCTTGTAATCCACTACTGAGATTGGTTGGGTTATAGTTGAACAACGAGGAAGCTTTTTTGTATGCGATTCGAAATGCCTAAACGCAGCACCTGGTCCAAGCCATCGCAGATCCAACAGCAGGAAAGCAGCGATACGCTTAAGCATTTTCAAGTCTCGGCAGCTTCCAGAAGCGGATTCGTGAATGGTAGGAGGAATCGCACCAGTGATGATCTCGGAGTCGAATTTCGAGGGCGCTTTGTGCTTTGCGTGGCACTCGAAGCACATGGTGTAGATCTGTCAAAAAGACAGCTGAGTGTTCCGAGATGGAGCTGTGCTCATAAAGATGGCGACCAGCGTTCTGTGCTACTCTTGACGACACTGATTTGTCTTGAATACAGCTCTGGCAAACCAGAATGGTATGGCGAAATGGCAATGGAGTATCGGCGACTGTATATGGTATCAATCCAGTCAACATGTTGTCGCTGCGACATGCGACATGGAGCAGCATCGCGGGCCAGGGTCGAGTGACCGTCCGCAAGTGCGCAACGGCGACAAGTTCTGGCACTTTGCCTGCTCATCCATAATAGTTGCAACTGGGTACATACTGGGCCCCGGAGGCTGACGTCGGAACCCTTCCAGCCCGAATGTGTGTATCACACTCTGAATCTGTCCACCCAGGGCCAAGACAACTTGCCAGATCTCTTGGGCAAGATGCACGCATGCATAACCGGCACGCTCAAAGAGCGGCATGGTCGGCTGTGTCTGGTCAGGTATTTCATTGCCATTGTGCTGCAGCGCGGCCGACGAGGCATGGTAAGCTTCGCTTCGCAGCTGGAAAGCTTCCGCGCAGAGGCTGCGACCCTGGTTCCAAACTTGTGCTTTGACTTTACTATGCCTGACAGGGACCTGTTTTGGGACACTCCGTGGCAGCATATTCGAGCAATAGATTTCAAAATGAGGACTGGTCAAGTCAAGGCTGGTCAAGCGTGTTAGCTGGACTTGGTAGCTACAATTGAAGATGCTAGGCTGCCTGCCCAGACTGGCGCGCTCCGTGGGAGATGTCTACAGCTTGAGAAAACCGCCATGACCATCAATGATGAGCTTGAAAGCACTAGATGAATACCGAAAGGTTGTAGCTGCGGCATCATGGTGTTCCTTGTGTCTTTTGAGATGATGGCGGGTCATTCGTAGAGCGCAGATGTACTTTATTGATGCTGAAGTATTTTGAGAACAGACTTTCTACTGCACAAAAACGGCATCCCAGCCGCTTTACGTTTTCTGCGCCTAGTTTGCCTTGGCATAAGGTCCATCGCCATATCCCTCATCAACTAAATCTCGTGTTAATGGCTGGGCGAGTACCGCAGTTGGGGGGAGTACTGACGCGGCACAATGTCCCCTCTGCGAACCTTGGGCAATGCCATGGCCACAGTGCAGAGAAGCAAGAAGCTTGTAATCTTTTTGAGCTGCATGGTGTTCAAGAGTGGTTCCGAGTGCAGCCGAGGGTGATTGTATGTTGTGCAGCGTCGAGGGAACGAGGCGGCTTGTCCAACACAGAATGGTGCAGAGATGAGCGGATATTTAACTTGCAACCTCACAACGTAGTCAGAATAACTACCAGTATAATGAAAGAATTTACATTCACATTTGGAGTCGGCTGATTGCTTTTAGCTGCATGCCAAGTGTGTCTCTAAGCAATGGCCACAGGTCACACAGACGAGCAAGCCGGTGACAAAGTTTGTTGTCTTGCTGCCCATACCCTGGTCAATTACGTACAACTGAAGGAACTTGCACCTCTGAACTTGCATTTTCAAGACTGTCATTTCGGTACTGCACTAGCTGTCCACTCTGTAGCTAATCACCTTTGAGCTCGCCTACAGGATCGCCGTGTCCGTCGGGATATGCTGCGCCCAGCGTGGGGTGGTACAGATACCCAGGCTCCATCAGACGCCCGATTCGACGCGAGGATGCCCAGGTCTCCAGCTGACTCCAGTCGGCGCATTTGTGCGGCATCTCAAACCGGCCAGTGGGTGTCCTTGCGCTTTTGAGCCATTTCATGGTAATCAACTGGGTGTCTCCGTGACACATGACGCTCTGCCGAAGCATGTCAAGACAGTGATCTGGTCAATAACATGAGTAATTAGCGACCGTTAAAGAGATGGTAATGGAGAAACGCACGTGTATGGTACTCGTTCAAATCTCTCTGCTCTTGGGTGAAGTTTGGGAAATAATGTTCCGGATACATGTAGTGATGGAGCCGTTTCTTCTCATGTCAGTCAAGCAAAAGCCAAACTTATGTAAGTTTCACTCACAATACAGTGTAAATCATGGTAAACTGTGAGCCCGGCGTAGTAGCCGCCGTCAGGTAGCTGGATGGCGTCCTCCCTCTTCGTGGCCGTGTGCCGCAACTCTTCTTCCGTGATGCGGATATTAAAGTCTGCGCCATCAGAAGCCGTCAAGAACGTTCGAGTACAAAGACTTACTTTGCAGAAGCTCATTCCATTGCTGATCAAGCTCACGGCTCGGCTTGCCAACGTAGCCCGAGTGGTCATGCTGGAAGACGGTGGCCCTTTCGTCCAACTGGATGGGGGCTGCAGGTAGATGATACGGATCAGTTTCTGCTTCAAGAATAAAATTATACGACTCACTATATGCAACACTGTTGTCTAATTGACAATGTTGTTGAGCGCTTCTATAGATGAGCAAGAGGCTCATACAGTACGCCAGTACCAAAGCCAAGTGAAAAATAACCATTTTCCACGTTCTGATGAAGAGCCCTGTCAAGTATCCATCCCGGGTAAAACTTGAAGGTGAAGTCGACTCTTTGCTGTCCGTCTTCAAAAATCTGACGCTTCCGCCAGACTCCTCGAGGAGACCTTCATCTTCCAACTTGTCGGATGGCATCACGGCGGTTCGACGATGCGGTAGCCTAAAGAGCCGTGACAAGCCGTACGTACAGCACAGAATAAGGACTTGCGGCGTGCCAACAATGTCCGCAAAAGAACTAGGAGAGAGCAAGACCAAGGAGGAATGAAAAAATTGGAGCGCTGGGCAGTGGCTGGTGCACCGCAGAGACAAACGTGCGGGGGCTGCCCGCCTTCAACTCAACATTCAGGCCATTCCACTGAAGCGGATGGGCGGACCAACCCGGTCGCCCACGATGCGAGACACAACGTACTGCATGATGCTTTGTTGTTGCTGTGAGCTGCATATTGTGTGTGGCGTTGTGCTCGGGCCGACCTTGCGATCAGGTAGATACAGAGACGGCCACTGTACGTACCCGGAAGAGAGACAGTATCTTGCTGTGTGCTTTCAACTCAATCAAATCAAACGCTCTTGAGAAGAGATGAATAGATGCTCAATCTTTGGCAGGCGGCAAGACTACCTCCCTGTCGCCCAATACCTCGAAGCGGTGTCTGAACCGGAAAACAGCTCAAAGAAGCAAGGAAGAAGGTAGCTATGGCATCATGCATTGCCAATGACTCTTCTTTTCTGACTCAAATAAGCAGACTACTTCAGCTCGTTATCGCAGTCTTTGCAGCATACACAGTCATCAGTGTGACATTTTTCATCAAGTCCTCGGTCGTACATGGCGCATCACGAGGCCATGATTGCTCGGACCCCTCTGTTCGCAAGGAATGGAGATCTCTCAGCACTTTGGAACAGCAGGCCTACATTGAAGCCGTACAGTGTCTTTCGCGTCGGCCATCTTTATTTGACGCGGGCAGCTCTCGATACGACGACTTTGCGCTGGCTCATGTGTCGGAGGGCCTGCACATACACTACGCAGCCGCGTTTCTGCCCTGGCATCGTCACTTTATCGACACATTCGACAAGGCATTACAGAAAGAGTGTCTTTATAATGGCTCGCTTACGTAGGGCCGCTCCATCCCCATGCAAAAGACTGGTTCCTGGCTAACATGTCAGCTACTGGGATTGGTCGTTGGATGCTGAGGATCTGACCCAGTCTCCCATATGGAGCGCTTCCGCCTTTGGCGCAGACGGCCTTGCTTCGAGCAAAGAAGCAGTCGGGGGTGGTCGCTGTGTCCTTGACGGGCCCTTTGCCAACTCGACGCGTTATTGGCAAGCGACACTCCGAGGAGGCAACGTGGACATGTCCCGCAACCCGCACTGCTTGAGCAGGGGATTTGAGGCCGGGCCCAAAAAAGAAGAGCTACAGGAGCGAGTCTCCCGGGCTGCTGTCGAGACTATACTTGCACAGACATCTTACTCCGAGTTCTTCAAGGCACTGGAAAATCATGTGCACAATGCGATCCCGCAGTTTATCAGGGGAGATTTTCTCTTGCAGACGGCTCCAAACGGTATGAATTCTCATGTTAGCTACAGGAAAGTCATGTGTCTGACAGTCAAAAAGATCCTGTATTCTACCTACATCACACCCAGATTGATCGACTATGGTGGCTATGGCAGCAAAGAGATGGCGCCTCTCGCATGTGGCAGTACCAAGGCCCAACTTCCAACGTAAGGCTGACGGCGACCGATGGTGGCTCTGCAAGTTTGGAGGACATTCTATCTCTTGGAAGGTTCGGAGACTCTGTCACGGTGAGAGATGTCATGAGTTCACAAAGAGGGAAGCTATGCTACAGATATTAGACATTAGCATGCATATATTTTTTGAAGCAAGAGAAACGATACCAGTCGGGCGATTCGTGTAATCCGCATAGCCCATCGTTGCGTAGAAGCCTGAGAAAGGTGCTCATCCTTCCGCGAGACATTTTCAAGTCTCAGTTGCGTCATTTGACACTTCTTGTTTGCCCATACTGCCGTGTCACTCTACCATGTTTGTGAGACACTGCCTGGTCGTCACTCTGCATTGTGGCGTCTGGCGGTCTGCAGCCGGCACCCGGTGCCACTGTCCCGCTTCGCCGAATAATGTGCTTGTCTGAATATTGCAGTTTAGCAGCAGGTTAATCCTTATCTCTGGACTCCTCGTGTACACCTATTCTTGGTGATATCGTAGGCGTCTTCCTTTACTCTGGCCATGTCGTCGGCACCACCGCAGCCCCCGCCCGCACTGGAGGTCACTGCAGAGTCCGTCCTGACGGAGACAAACGCGCTGCTTAATCAGTCCAAACTTGTCCAAGATGAGATTGTATCACGAGTCCCCAAGAGCGAGGCAAACTTCCATAATGTCGTTCGGCCACTGGTCGACGACGCCAACCGCGTGGCCTGCCGGTTGAACATACTCGGGCCACTCTTGGCCGGGGCATCGCCAGAGCTTCCCGTCCGCCTTGCCGCCCAGGAAGCGCAAAGACTCATTTCGAGTGCTCTTGCGGCGCAAACAATGAGAAGCGACGTGGCTGAGCTCATAGACGTTGTTCATCAGCATGGGGATGAAGATGACCTACTCGACGCTCAGGACAGGCATCTCCTCAATCACATGCACAGTCAGATGTCTCTTTCGGGCGCGATGCTTCGAGACGCCGGGAGCAGAGAGAGATTAAAAGTGGTCAAGTCTGAGATTGAGGAACTGCAAATGGCAGCCATCAAGACCTTGACCGACGGCGACAACGGAGGCGTGTGGTTCTCTGCCGAAGAGTTGAGTGGCATGTCGGCCAAAGTTCTCGATTCTCTGGAGAGCCACTCAGAAGCCAATGGGCTTGGCATCAATTCTTTGAAGTACTTTACCCCGTTTCGAGGAGATGTAGGCACTCAGATGACAGTGAGTGTATGCAGCAGCGCTACGCGACGCAAGTATGCCGTAGCAGGCCGGCGACGCTTCCCCGAGAATGCCGACCGTCTAGCAAAGCTTGTCGTTTTACGGGACGAAATGGCAAGGATCCTGGGTTTCGACAGCTACGCTGCCATGACGATGGAGGAAATGATGGCCGGCAGCGTCAGCGATGTTTTGGACACCCTCCATGCCATGGTGGACAAGCTGAAGCCTCTAGCGGAGGCGGAGAACGCCAAGCTCTTGGAGTTGAAGCATCGAAATATTGGATTGGGGGATAACTATGAGGACGATAACACGCATCTCAACGACTGGGATTGGGCCTTTTTCGCCAAAAGGTTCAGAGATCAGTACCAAAGAGGTGAGAATAGGTCGGCTGAGGACTACTTTGAGGTGCACCATACTTGGAATCGCACTCTGGAGCTATTCGCGGAGCTCTTTCGAGTAAAGTTCCATGATACAACGGGAAGCACGTCAGTTTGGCACGATGGCGTCGAGACATATTCGGTCTGGGACGGAGTGGATGGGGACATTGGCTTCTTGGGGTATCTCTACGTTGACCTTTTTGAGAGGGAGGGTAAATATCAGAATCAGCGACACGTCAAAATCGAGCCAGTAAGATGTATTTCTTACAAGCAGCCATGGCCACATTGTCTAGCTAACTAGACTTTTGACAGGGTTTCGTTACTGCAGACGGCACTCGCAATTACCCCAGCTCCGCGCTGCTGTGCAACTTTCCCGTGCCTTCTTCCACGGAGCCGACACTTCTTGGACTATTTGATGTGCGGACCATGTTTCACGAGCTAGGACACTGCATGCACAACATCCTATCCACGACCAAGTACGCCATCGGGCACTCGCGCGACTTTGGCGAGATACCCAGCGTTTTGCTGGAGAAATGGGGCTGGGAGCCCGCGGTCCTCGCTCGAATCGCCCGACATCATGTTGCAGAGGAAGACGGCTTGCATTCTGCCATGCCGGCCGACGTGCTCTCCTCCATCATCAAGACCAGGGGATGCTTTGGCGCCAACAACTTGCTGCCGGTTCTGCAGCGCGCCATCTTTGACTTGATGATTCACTCACCCAGAACCCACCAAGAGGCTCTGGACATGGACGTCACCAAGATCTGGAACACGACGAGGAGCGAGATAGCGCGCCAGAGTAGGGACCCGGAGGACTGGGGCTGGGAACAGGCACAGTTCGGCCACTTGTTTCGAAGTTATAGCGCTGGTTTCTTTGCATATGCTACGTGAGAAATCATGATCCTGTCGTCTGTTTGTATTCGCAACACTAAACCTATCGCAGGGCTTCGGCATACGCAGCGGATCTGTTTTCCTCTCATTTCGCGGACGACGCGCTGGACCCGGAGCGGATGGCTGCGTGGAGGCGCCAAGTCTTGCAGCTGGGCTCGAGCCTGCCAGCTGCAGGAATTCTTGAGCGATTCATGGGACGGAAATTGAATGTAGAGATTTTGATGAATGAAATCTTGCAAAGCTCGTGTGCTCAGTGGGAAACTTGATGCGCAGTGTGTTTCGCTAGGGGATCAAGGTAGAAGGGCTAGCTTCGACAGCTATAAGTCGCAGAGAAAGAAGAACCAGGCCACAGTATCTTTTGGGGCTCTGAATTAAGGGATTGAAAAACTTGCATCAATCTCAGCACTTAAAAAATGTAGTTGCGAGCAGTGACGTTCGGGTGCGACTGTGACAGTGTCACTTGGTTTGTGGTGTAAATGGCAAATTGAATAATATTTAGCAGCATAAGAGTAGCTATTAATAGACATTTTTGTTTAAAAAAATCTGAAAGAAAAGAAATGGAAAAATAAAGAGGGTTTATGAAGAAACCCCCAGGTTAAACACCCCCCCCCCCCCCGTTATTGAAACAACTATTCGCCGCTTTCTAGTAGGCACCTTCTTCCCTACCAGCTTATAAGCTCTTCACACTAGGGGGAATAAACTCACAAGATTACATGTATATTAAAATAGCGGCTAGATATTTAAATGCTTCTTTTTTTAAT
Organism: Akanthomyces dipterigenus; assembly: GCA_030783385.1. Classification (NCBI taxonomy): domain Eukaryota; kingdom Fungi; phylum Ascomycota; class Sordariomycetes; order Hypocreales; family Cordycipitaceae; genus Akanthomyces; species Akanthomyces dipterigenus. Next base: position 63,868 of record JARJRE010000209.1, on the reverse strand, counting down.
TTTCTATAAGCTTTTCCTAGTGTGTTATAGCTAATTGAGGAAGTAGAGTCTGCTGCGTTGAAGGAAAGCGGCGAACAGTTGCTTCACCCAGGTGTGTACCAGTATGTAGGAAATGGCAGAGAACATCCAGCGAAGGCGGCACCTACAAAAGCCAGAAAATTACATTGGAAGGATAAATACCAGGGACAAATTTAAAAGCCTATGACATCTCAATGTCTACCTGCTTGGCATCAGTTATTCATCTACATAGCAGTTGTACTTACTGGCAAGCACCCGCGCCCTGACGGCCAATCATATCACGACGTTTGCCCCACCAAAATTTTGTCAGTGCAAGAGTTTGACAAGAAGATTCACCTCAAACTATGAGTCTAAAGAGTCCGCAGCGAAGCGACATATCGGCTCCTTGAGGCTCGACATTGCCCATCCTCCCATCCGTCTCACACTCGCTACCCGCGCTTTTCACAACATGGCCAGACATCCCGTCATCGGCCTCCTCGGCGGTGGCCAGCTCGGCCGCATGCTGCAGGAAGCCGCCTCACCACTCAACGTCGAGCTCGCCATCCTCGACGCCGCCGGCTCGCCCGCCAAGCAAATCTGCGAAAACGCCAAGCACGTCGCCGGCGCCTTCAACGACCCGGCCAAGATTCGCGAGCTCGCCGCCCGCGTCGACGTGCTGACCGTCGAGATTGAGCACGTCGACGCCGACGTGCTCGAGGAGATTGCCACCAAGGGCGTGTCCGTCGGCGGCGGCGGCGGGCCGCTGAAAAAGGTGCCCTGCCACCCGTCGTGGGAGACGATCCGCCTCATCCAGGACAAGTACCTGCAAAAAGAGCACTTCTTACGTGAGGGCATCCCCGTGGCGCCGCAGACGGCCGTGAACGGCGACGGCGTGGCGCTCACGGCCGAGGCGCTGCAGGCCGTCGGCGACAAGTACGGCTTCCCGTTCATGCTCAAGGCCCGCAAGGGCTCCTACGACGGCCGCGGCAACTTTCAGGTCCGCGGCCCGGCCGACTTTGGCGAGGCCGTCCGCTCCATGGGCGCGCTGTCGCTGTACGCGGAAAAGTTTCAGCCGTTTGTCCGGGAGCTGTCCGTCATGGTCGTGCGCACCGAGGCGCACGACGGCACGCTCCGCGGCGTGCACGCGTACCCGGCCGTCGAGACGGTGCACGAGGACAGCATCTGCACAAAGGTGTTTCTGCCGCCGCGCGGGGTGCCGGCCGAGGCGTGCGAGGAGGCGCGCAAGGTGGCGAGCGACGTGATTCGCACGCTCAAGGGCCGCGGCGTCTACGCAGTGGAAATGTTTGTCCTCGAGGATGGTATGTCTACAAGCTATCAAGCGAGTATAACAGCGGGCATCTACTAACACGTTTGCAGGCAGCATTGTGGTGAATGAAGTCGCCCCCAGGCCGCACAACTCGGGCCACCTCTTCACCGAGGCCGTCCCCTACATGTCGCAGTTTAAAGCGCAGCTGTGCGCCATTCTCGACATTTTCCCTAGCAAGGTAACGCTGCAGCCGCGCGTCGAGTCGGCTATTATGCTCAACATTCTGGGCGGCGCCGAGGAGGAATCCCACGACAAGCTGGTGGACATGGCTAGCCGCAGCTACGAAAACGACATGGACGTCTACATTCATCTGTACGGCAAGGCGTCGAAGCCCGGCCGCAAGATTGGCCACATTACCCTTACGTCACCGTCGGCCAACATTACCAGCTTGGAGCAGCTCGCCGGACCGCTAACCAAGGAGGTGGACAGCGTCCGCGAGGGCCGCATCGCGAGCGCGGCGGTGCAGCTGCGTCCCTCCGACGCCCCCTCCGCCTCTGCCCCGGCGCCGGCCAAGCCCGCGTCGTCGCGCAGCCGCAGCAGCCCGCTTGTGGTCGTGACCATGGGGTCGGACTCGGACCTGCCGGTGCTGCGGGGCGCGTTCGAGGTGCTGGAGAAGTTTGGGGTGCCGTACGACTACACCATCACGTCGGCGCACCGGACGCCGCAGCGCATGGTGGAGCTGGGCCGGGCGGCGGCGGCGCGGGGCGTGCGGGTGCTGATTGCGGCGGCGGGCGGCGCGGCGCACCTCCCCGGCATGCTGGCCTCGGAGACGGTGCTGCCGGTGATTGGCGTGCCGGTCCGGGCGACGCACCTCGACGGGCAGGACTCGCTGCTCAGCATCGTGCAGATGCCGCGCGGCTGCCCGGTGGCGACGGTGGGCATCAACAACTCGACCAACGCGGGGCTGCTGGCGGTCAAGATTCTGGGCTGCGGCGACGCAGGCTACAGCGCGGCCATGGGGCGCTACATGAAGGGTATAAGCGACGAGGTCGAGGTGAAGGCCGGCAAGCTTGAAGAGATGGGGTGGGAGGCGTACCTGGCCAAGAAATGAGGCAATGCTTATGAGCGCGGGATGATGTATATAAAATGATGGATCATGATTGATAGACAACTAGACATGAGCATGATGTAATACTTTGACCGTTTGTGTTTTCTTGCCGAGTTTGTGACGGCCGTTTCTGGCATGGGCATCGGGACATCAGCATTGCTCCATCGCTCACGTCAGATCTTGTGGTGTTTTTCTCGGTTTCGATTAAAACGTAGCTCACTCGGAAAAGTCTTGCAGACTCGTCTTGGCACAAGTCTAGTGAATTGTGAATGTAATACCTTGGCTCCATGTCCATACTCTCTCCTTTGAATCGTCCAAGACAGTGTACACTAAGTGGTGAGGAGGCGGGATGGAAGCTGCTTCGTAAATATCAGCACAGCCCATGCGAGGGTGTAATAAAAGTGCCTCGGAGGCCAGATTGGGCCAGAATACCAACTTTTCCATCTCATCTTACTTTCATCTTTATCGTGCATTTTCTCAGCGACACCCGACACCCGCAATCGAAGGTGCTGTGAGGTGGTTTGTCACGTCCAGCATTAATAACCCCTCACTAGACGATAAAGTTCATTACCACCATCGACACACCCCCCCCCCCCAATACCTCGACGGAGCAAGAAGCCGAGGCGCACTTCTCCGCGCGAAGCAGACAAAGGGCAGTCACAGCACACGCCATGGCTTCGTCGCACTCTGCGCAGGCCGAGGACGCCTACTTCTCGTCCAACCCGCCACCGCGGCTGCTGGCGTCTCACCTGGCGCAGGCCGAGTCCTTTATCGACGGCCACGCCGCCGCCGGCCACCGCGTCGTGCTCATCACCTCGGGCGGCACGACGGTGCCCCTGGAGCGGCAGACGGTGCGCTTCATTGACAACTTTAGCGCCGGCACGCGCGGCGCCACGTCGGCCGAGTACTTTCTCGCCGCCGGTTACGCCGTCATCTTTTTGCACCGCGAGTTTAGCCTGCAGCCGTACTCGCGGCACTACACGCACGCCAAGGACTGCTTTTTGGATTTCCTAGACGAGGATGACGATGAGAAGATGGCGAGTGGTGGTGGTGGTGGTGGTGGTGGCGAGGCTACGAGGGTGGTGGTGCGCAGGCAGGACCAGGCCCGCATCCTCGACGTCCTGCGCGAGTACAAAAAGGCCAAGCGCAGCAACATGCTCCTCATGCTGCCGTTTGTCACCATTGGCGACTACCTACACGAGCTGCGCGGCCTCGCGCGGCTGATGCGCCCGCTGGGCCCCGCGGGCCTGCTGTACCTGGCCGCGGCCGTGTCTGATTTCTTCGTGCCGCCGGAGCGCATGTCGGAGCACAAGATTCAGTCGACCGACGCGGCGCAGGCGCTCCAGGACCGGGCCAAGGAAGACGGCGGCGACGACGACGACGACGAGCAGGACGAGGCCTTTGACAACTTTGACGCCCCCCGCGTGCCGCGCTCCAAGCGGCTCGTCGTCGACCTCGACCCGGTGCCCAAGTTCCTCGAGAACCTGGTCGACGGCTGGGCGCCCGAGGGCATGATTGCCAGCTACAAGCTCGAGACGGACCCGGCCATCCTGGTGCACAAGGCGCGCGCCAGCCTCGACCGCTACCAGCACCACCTCGTCATCGGCAACCTGCTGACGACGCGCAAGTGGGAGGTGGTCTTTGTGAGCCCGCGCCGCGCCGACCGCTGGCTGCGCGTCGCCCGCGCGGGCGGCTGGGGCGAGGCCGAGGGCCGGCCGCTGCGCGCCGAGGAGCTGCCGCCCGAGGAGCCGGCCGCGGAGATTGAGGCGCTCATCATCCCGGCCGTGGCGGAGCTGCACGATGCGCACGTCGCGTCTAGGAAGGCGTGAAGCGGCGGTGACAGGGGCGCGGTGATGGCGTGAGGGAGGGCTTGCAGTGAGGATTACCTGGTGAGACGCACGGGGGGTTGAATGCACACGAATAGTGGTGAATCCTGTGGCAGAATAGAAGCATTTTACTGTCAAAGCCGTACTAGTAAAATAAACAAAAATCAAAACAAAGGTCAACTTCTGACGCATGCACTCCCTGCTAGTCCTTGCTGCATCACAGCCTCAATGTCCATTTGCTACCAATTTCATTTCTGGCACGTAACAGAGCAGTCTTCCCTTCAGATGCAAAGATGGAAGTCGCAAAGTGAATGTGGTTTCGTGTGGCAGGTTATGAAAACATGCAGCACCTCAACACTGCTGCGGCTGGCTTGGTCAACATGGGATTTTCCACGAAACGTCGGCTCAGCAGCCGACTGGCCATGACTTTCAGTATGTATTGTTAGCACTGTCTACGTGGACCTATTTTCTCGGACAGAGCTACAGATATTTCTGCTTCGCTTTGCTTCTTTGTTCGTTTCTGTCACCCAGTCAATCATGTACGCCAAACTAGTTGAAAGCTAGATATAGTCGCTGTGGCGTTCCCCTGCAGCCTAATCAGTCAAGGCATCTCTTCCCATAGCACGTCGGATTGACTCAAGACAATGGTACACTATCAATCGGAAATGGCTCTTGCTTGCCAATGACTGCATGAATTCATCATCGCAACTTGATGCTTGCCTTGCGGCACTGAAGAAGAAGAAGAAGAAGACATTCCGCAGCAATTCCAAACAGTCGAGGTCCAGTCAATTCTCACGGAAACGGCACATTTTTAAATACATCATAAAACCGCATGTTCAACCACTGCCCACGTGAGAGAGTCTCGTTGCATCCAGCGGCATCACGTTTCACAATGCTTATTTCTTGGGCTGTGGTGATCTGATCTGCCGCCCTGCAATCAGCTCTATCTAGTAAAAGATTTGCACCTGTCAAAGACGAAAAAGAAAAAGGTGCGTTGCACATGTGCATCTCAACTAGTTCCAGCAACGGCCGATCAGCCACGCCACATGGCATCGGCTCTCGGTGGCGAGTCAGGATCGGCGAGTCAGAATCGGCGAGCCGTCGAAAGTCTAGGCAGTCTTGGAAACCAACCACGCCATCTTCTTCTCTCTTGACGATTCCGCTGCCAAGTCAATTTTCAGCGTATTAATTGCAGTTGATCCGCTTCATATCACGAATTTACCTTGCTGCTTCCCGTACCTTTTTTCGGGGGGGGCCAACTTCCCCGACGCGTTCAATCTCCGGAGACTCTTCCTGCGCCCTCCGGACCCGACGAAGCGCTTTTGGAAGGTCAAAGACTGCAGCGACTCCATTCACAGCCCCCCTCCAACTCTACTATTCTCTTGGCTCGGGGGAAACTAGACCCTCGCCCCTCGGTAGTTGTGCAATGTGAATTGCGAATGGCGAGTTGCCGCCAACATTCTGCTTGTCGTTGCCGCCAATCACGCCTTTCCCCTGACCTTGCAGGTAGTTAGGCTATGCTGGTTCGGTGAGGCAATGGCAGCCCTGTTGCTTTGCAGATCTGGGTTTGTAGGGGGCAGAACCGCCCTGAGTCGTGCTCCCCAGAGGGGCTTTGGTCGACTTTCCTTGTTAGTGCATCCGACCGTCGGCGAGTGGTGGTGTGGCCACCTCCGATAACAAGCCCTGGAAATACCACACAGATTCATGGCCTATCAATCGCTTTATGATAGACATCGGACAAGAACAATAAAAGTCTATTTCCAACAACTGAATGGGGGATGGCGTTTAACGTGTCACCAGCCTCGGTCGTCAGGTGGCCGTGGAATACAACCCTACAGCATCCAAGTGTCCGCGATTCATTCATTGTACAAAATCGGACTGGTTTGGCTCATTCGCAGGCTTATCAAAGCGTGCAAAGGCAGTTGGCTCTGGGGTATCATCCTTGCTGGACCTCGCACTAACTAACCGAAACTCTCTTTGCTCTCAACTGTCCGACACTCCAAACCCCCAAGATCCGTCAGCAGTTCATCGAATAGTCGACTGCTAATCCACTGAGCATTGTCTGTGAGCCGTGCCAAAAGTCTTGCCTTTTCCGTCAGCTCGTTCTCTTCCAATTATGTAACATAAATCTATCCCCCAATTATTGACAACGTCTCTACACTCCGCATATTGTGGAAGTCTCGCTCGTTCCATCGTCCCCAGTCCGCCCAGAGATTCTCTCCAGCCTGATGAAGAAGGTATTGAATTCTATAGCACGTATCCTTCTGCAATAGGATGCAAGCCCTTTCCCCTCTTCCCCTCAGCCCCAGCGCTTACGACAGAGTTTAAAATTCCCCTTTGCCCAATTTAGGAAGCTGGACGGTCCCTTGATTGCAGAGCCAAGAGTCTCGGCGCTCCATTTCATTATGTGGCCCTCTTCCCGAGGCTAGAGGTAAAGGGTACGAGGTTTTGGGCCTGTCAGCGCCAAAGATGGGCAGTCTGGGAGGCATCTCGGTCGGACCACCGTCCAGTGTGCGCCACGCTAACTCGGTCTCCCATGTGCGTGCGCCCACGGCAACCTTTGTCTAAACTCGTCGACGCCATGCTCGATGAGGCAGGTGAGCGCCGCCGTGCGCCGTTTGCTCGCCCCTGGCTAACAAAGAGGCCCAGCCGCGCGCCGCAGCAGCCCAACCAACCAGCAAGCCTCTTTGTTCCTTCACCGGTTAGTGTTATGGATAAAGTTGGGCAGGGGTGGCAGAGAGAAACCAATCAGTCCTGGTCGCGCAGAGGTCATGCGGTGGTTAGCCAGTCCGTTCTATCGCTTGGCCGATCAAGGCAACGAAAGGATGCCGAACGGGTTGTTACATCGGTCAGCCGGGGCGTGCGCAGAGCTTAGCCAGCTGCTCGGAGGATGAGATTGCCTCGTGCGCACATGTATATATAGAGAGCTTGCTCGGCGCAAGCGTGCAGCATGTTTTGTGCATCATTGTCTGCTCCCTCCGACTTGTACCCTCATCTCATTCCTTCACGGGCCTTGCCACCACGGGAGCTTCTTTATATACACAGCAGCAATGCGCTTCTCTACCCGCCTCGTCGCGGCCCTGCTCGCCGCTCTGCCCTTGGCCGTCGCCTACCCGCCGGAGCTTACGCGCAACTCGAGAGAGTTTTGCAAGAGCGAGCCCAGCCCGGAGCTGCTGGCCCTCCATGAAAAGATTGTCAACGAGGACCAGCCCACCATGGACAAGATTGCCCAGGGCGAGGAGATTATTCAGGACGCTCTCCGCAAGGGCAACAACGGACTGCACGGCCGGGCCCCGGGCATGACGGTCACCAAGCGTGAGACGGGCGAGCTCATCACTCTCGACGCCTGGTTCCACGTCGTCTACAACAGCAACTCTACCGAGGGTGGCTACATCACCGTGCGTAACTTTCCAAGTCAATCACCCCATCTCAACGAAAGAAGTGAGAAAGAGGGTAGGGACATGAGAAAAGAGAGCTGACTATCTGCCGCAGAAAGCCAAGCTTCAAGAGCAGCTCCAGGTCCTCAACAAGGCCTACGACCCCAGCAACCTCGCCTTCAAGCTCGTCGGCACCGACTACACGCTCAACGCCACCTGGGCCAACGACCCGGACACGTACGAGACGCCCATGAAGACGGCGCTGCACAAGGGCGACTCGCGCACGCTCAACCTCTACTTTGTCCCCGGGCTCGGCAACGGCGGCGTCTGCGTCTTCCCCAACATGAACGCCTACGGCTACGAGGCCCTCGCCCTCGACGGCTGCATGGTCGGCTCCTTTTCCCTCCCCGGCAGCAAGGGCCCCTTCAACCTCGGCTTCACCGCCGTCCACGAGGTCGGCCACTGGTTCGGCCTGCTGCACACCTTTCAGGGCGGCTGCGACGAGAAGCGCGGCGACTTCATCGCCGACACCCCGGCCGAGGCGTCGGCCAATGTCGCCAAGTGCCCGGCCGGCCGCGACACGTGCCCGGACCTGCCCGGCCTGGACCCCATTGAGAATTACATGGACTATTCCAATGAGTAAGTAAAGGAGACTTTTTTTTCTAATTCTTGTTTCAACGTTACTGACATGAGATGAATAGTGCTTGCTATAGCACCTTTACCCCAGGCCAGACGAACCGCATGCGCTCGCTGCTGTCTCTCGTCCGTCTTGGCAACATTTAAACTGCCTAGCACTTGCAGCAAAGGCTTTGGAGATATTGTATATAAATTGCTGCATTTATCTGGTAAATGGGGAGCATACGCGCAGTGGTTTCCGGAGTTGCTGAGGGGTAGTTGAGCATTTACACGGCGTGAAGTTGGGGAGCATACTCATCACGGCAAAATTTTATCTTGCCAGTATATACAAAACACGTTATTCACATACCTCTGTCGCTTTTTCTTTCCCCCGCCTTGTTCACGACAACAGTCTGGCCACATGCGAGAGCCGGAGTTGCCAGCCCCAGCGCCCCCCTAGACATCACGAGAAAACAGCGCCACGACAAAAGCATCATCGTGGCAGAGCACTAGTCAGTGGCTTGCAGATTCAGGCCGCACAAGTCAATCGTTTACCCGTCCCCGCCTCTACGCATCGCAGCCGCTGGGGTGTCATCGGAAGAAGCAATATATGCAAGTCGGCCCACCAGCTGAGACACTGCGCATGTCCATGATCCATACGCAACAAGTTTGCAAATTTTCATGTCGGCACCTGGTCGCTCAATTCTCCTCACCAAATTTTATAGCATCATCATCCCTATCCCGTCTCTTTATAGCCATCCTTTTTCATTGCTTGGCCAAATTTGTCCGCTCATTCGCCGCCCTACCCCAAGCCACCACATCGCCCTCCACTTACACACGCAGCCAATCCTTCCAGACCTCTGTATACAACACCATGCGTATATCCCACACCTCCCCCAATGCAGCAGCAGCAGCAGCAGCAACGCCCTCGCGCATCCAGCTCGGCTACCCCACGCAGCTCGCCCGCAACCGCGGCCTCGCCGCCATCCTGGGCATGGCGCTCGCCATCACGGCCGTGCCCTACGGCATGGGCAGCGCCCTCGCCAGCGCCGCCCTCTACGGTGGCGGGCAGCTCTCCATGGTCGTCGGTCTGCTCGTCGTCGTCGTCCTCGACGGCTGCGTCGCCGCGTCGCTCGCCGAGCTGGCCTCGCGCTTCCCCACCTCGTCGGGCGTCTACTACTGGTCCTACCAGCTCCTCCTCCTCCCCAGCAACAAGACGACGACAACAAGTACAACGACAACGACGACGACGACGACATCCCCCGTCGCGGCGGCGGCGGCACCGCTCGCGTACATGACGGGCTGGTTCTGGCTGGTCGGCAACTGGACCATTGCGCTGTCGGTCAATTTCGGCTTCGCGTCGCTCGTCGCCGCGACCGTGTGCATCCACCAGCCCTCCTTCAGCTCGGCCCCCGCGTGGCAGCTCCTCCTCGTCTTCTACGCCCTCTGCCTCGTCACTTTTACCATCTGCGCCCTCGGCGACGCTCTCCTTCCCTATATAGACCGCGTCGCCGCGGCGTGGAACCTCGTCACCATCCTCGTCGTGCTCGTCGCCGTCGCCGCCACCGCCCACAGCGGACGCCACCCGGCTGCCACGGCGCTCGGCCACTACGACCCGTCCTTTTCCGGCTGGGGCCCCGGCTTCGCCTTCTTCATCGGCCTCTTGCCCCCCGCCTACACCTTTTGCGCCATGGGCATGGTGACGGCCATGGCGGAAGAGTGCGAGGACCCAGAGACGCAGGTCCCGCGCGCCATGACGCTCTGCATGCCGCTCGGCGGCGTCGCCGCCCTCGTCTTTGTGCTGCCGCTCTGCTTCACCCTCCCGCCGCAGGCAGACCTCCGCGACGCGCCGTACGGCCAGGCGCTGCCCTACATCCTCGCGCGCGTGCTCGGCGGCGCGGGTGCCGTCGCCGTCATGGCGCTCGTCTTTGGCGTCGCGCTCTTTTGCGCCGTCAGCGTCACCACGACGGCGTCGCGCTGCACCTGGGCCTTTGCGCGCGACGCCGGCATCCCCGGGAGCCGGCTCTGGGTGCGCACCGTCGCCGGCCAGCCCCTGCCCGCGCTGGCCCTCGTCACCGTCGTCGAGATGCTCCTGGGTCTCGTCTACCTGGGCAGCACCAGTGCCTTTACGGCGTTCGTGTCCTTGGGCGTCATTGGTCTCGCCGCGGGCTATCTGGTGCCCATCGCCATCAGCCTGGCGACGAGGCGCCGCCAAGTGGCCACGGCGCGGTGGCGGCTGAGTCCGGTGGTCGGCGTCGTGGTCAATGTCGTGGCGCTGCTTTGGATTGTGTTTGAGCTGGTGCTTTTCAGCATGCCACAGGCGCTTCCGGTGACGCCTGCGTCGATGAATTATGCGTCGGTTGTGTTTGTTGGGTTTGCGGTGCTGAGCGTCTTGTGGTATTGCGTCGCTGGCAGACGCGGTGAGTCTCGCGTCATGAACTGGAACATACCTCGGCTAATTGTGGAACAGACTTTAAAGGGCCGCCAGAGGAGACTCGCATCAGCTAACAATATCACAGAGTTGGCATTGGGTGTCAAACACACGTTGAAAACTTTTATTATTATCAAATATAGCCTATACTCTTTGTAGCTAAAAAGTCAAGTTGGGAGAAGCCGAGTTGGGAGATTCAGCATCAAATAAGCGTTTAGTAGTAAGACGTCAACAGAATCAAAAATAAGCCAATAACAAAACTAGACTCCGGGAATATAAAGAGGCAAGTTACTTTTCAAGGCTACGCGGACGTCGAGCCTGTTTTGGTATAAGATTGGTCGTTAGATGTCATGGCATACTCCGGGTATGGTAAAGGTTTGTCCCAGAGAGGTCATCATTCACGGTACAGTGCAAAAACTTGAAAGTCAAACAAAAGGGGCGGCTTAATACGCGGCGAGCCAGTTCTGCCAGCCGAGCTTGGCCGCCTTGGCCCAGATGAGAAACGCAGCGGAGCCAACGTAGATGCAGCCGGTAAAGATGATGAGCTGCTGGTACTGGCCGCCGTTGGCCTGGACGATGCTTCCAGCAATGGGAATGCCAATCAGGCAGGCAAAGGAGACGACGGTGTACGTGGTGGCGTAGTAGCGGCCATACTCTTGCGTCTTGCACATGCGGCCGATGCAGACGGGCGCAATGGCGATGCCCGTGCCGCTAGCAAAGCCAAAGAGCACAGCAAAAATGATGATGCCGGCGCTGGTGTGGCCGAGCGGCAGCCAGATGCAGAGGCACGCCACGAGGGAGAGGAGCACCGACAGCAGGCAGGTGTTGAAGGCGCCAATGACATCGGCGTAGTACCCGGGCAGGCTGCGACCGACGACGGACCCGGCATTCATGATAGGGATGAGGTGGTAGGCGTACGCTTGACTAAACCCTTTGTGAATGGCGTACGTCGAGATGTAGGCGAGGGGGATGAAGAGGGAAAACTCAAGCAGAAAGATGCCAATGGTGGCCAGCGTAAAAGGCACATGGCGAAAGATGCGCGGATCCGGGTGCGCCGTCGCGTTCTGGGCGGGCGGCAGGCGGGACCGCACCAGGAGGATGCCGATGCTACTGCAGACGAGGCAGATGAGAGCCACGACGCGCGTGGCCCAGCCGTAGCCGATGCGCGGAAAGAGATCAGTCAGCATGAGGGGAAAGATGATGCCGCCAAGCCCGCCTGCACAGGTGGCGATGCCCGTGGCGAATCCACGACGAGCCTTGAACCAGTGGCCGACGGCGGCGATGCATGGCGTAAAGATGAGTGACGTTCCGAGACCGCCAAGGATGCCAAAGGAGAGGATAAAGTGCCAGAGTTCTGTTGCGGGCTGTCAGTTTTTCTTCTTGTTCTTTTTCTAGCTGCAATATTATCGCCGCATTGCAGTATGTGTGTGTGTGTGTGTGTGTACGTACGGGTGCAGAAGCTCATGCCAACCATGGCGCTCGTGACACAGACGGCACCGCTGATTATAAGCCACCGGGGGCCGTACTTGTCAAAGATGGGTCCAAAGTATACGCCGCCGAAAAAAGCGAGAAATGTGTAGATGGAGTAGATCCAGCCGACGGTGCCCTCGCTGTAGCCCTTGAGCTGATGGTCTAGCGTATAGGCCTGGAAGATGGCGATGCTGTTCATGAGGCCCATGGCAGAGAAGAGGGCAAAAAAGGAGCCCATGACAACAATCCATGCTGCCCAGCCGCCCTCTGGATACGTCTCCTCGTAGGAAGCGCTTGAAAGAGCCGTCATCTGTCGCTCGACCTGTCCTCCATCCGCGCCACCACCCTGTTGGGCATCAGCAGCAGCGGGGTGCTTGCCCGAGGCGCCATCGGCGGCGACCTGGTAGACAGTGTCTGGCTCCTCGTGGATGATCCGCGAATTGACCTGCTGGACGTCCATGATGCTCAGTGTCGGATCAAAGTGCCGAATGTCCTAGGCGCAAGGAACAGGGCAGCGGTAGATTAAATCAGATCAACGTGTCTCTGTAGAGGCAGGCGGACAAGGAAAGAGAAAAATAGGAACCTTTTAGATCCACGCATAAAATTCTCAATATTGGGTGGCAGCCCGCCCATCCATGGTCGTGGGTCACGTCCTTAACAACCTTGCGCTGCCCGCCAGACGCCGCCGGAAAGCCGTTGTCGGGGTGGAGCGCACTAGCCATTGGAAACAATTTTTCCTTGGTCAAGCGGCATGAGTCGGCCATCTTTTACCCCAAACCAGCTCGGGAATAAACAAGGTGGCTTTATAGTTCGGTGGCGGAAGAAGGATGCGACCCGGCTCGGCTTCGGCTTTGCCTCCCTGGTTGCATAGGGCGCGCAACATGTATCCCACATAACTAGTTATCCACCGCCACCACGCATCCGATCGGTCACCATGATGAGGGCCCTTGAACCTTTTTTTCTTCTGGTCTTTTGTCTGCCCAGAATAGAAGAAACGCCTCGGTCTCTCTCCTGGGGGTCGGGATATCATTGATAATATACATACATGCACGGATGCCAACGGTGCGCAATATCAAAATGCGCCCGGTTGATTGGCCCACTCATTCTTCATCATCCTCCGCGTCTTCTATGGTGACTTTCCGCGGCGCTGATTCATCTTCTTCTGCTTGTCTTTGGGTTTGATTTGATGTCGTCGCGAGATAGCCTTGCTTCTCCAAGGCGTCAGCCTCTTCCGGCTCCATCAAGCCGCCTTGGCCGGACCCCTTGTTCAGCTTTGACCGCACCGCGGACGGCACAAACGCAGACACTGCTTCCTTTTGCAGATTGCGCGTAACCGGTGCTGCCTCGTATACCGTCCGGGCCTCGACAACAGGCTTCTCCTTCTTGGTTTCACCTTTATCGTCTGCCGGGTCTGCACCGCCAAACCGTGCTGCCTGCTGGGCACTTCGCTGTGCGCGTCGCTTGGCGTACCACGCGTCCAATATCTCCTTTGATATGGGTGGTGGCGTATCACGAGGCATGGGTATGCGTTTCACGTCGTCTGGCACGTCTTCATCGCTGCTGGAAGCGCCGTCGGAGCCGCGTCTGCGCTTGCCCAGCACGCCGCCGCGTCTGCCGTCGTCCTCTCGAGTCCACCCCCTTCCAAATGTGGGCGCCTTGTCTCCGAGAGCTTCTCTAGCTTTCTTCACAGCCTTCAGCTCCTTTTCCAGCCCGTCCAGCACTTGCTCCTCGTGACGGCTGAGCTTGCCGCCTCCTTCTGTAATCCCTTTCAGGTCATCGATTTGTTTCTGTAGTTGGTCTGGATTCTTTCGCGCGAGTCGATCGTTTCTTCGCTCCTGAGCTTCTGATTTGCCTGCAAAAGCTGTTAGCCACGATGTTGTCGCATTCTGCAAGATCCCAATCCACCTTTTTTTATCGCTTTGGCCTTGTCAGCTTTGCGCTGGGCGGCCACGGGGTTGTAGCTCTTCTCCTTGGCCATACTATTCTTTCGGTGTTTCCGCCTATAACCACCAGTCCGTATGATGGAAGAAGTCCTCAAAGTGAAGTGTACGCGGCAAGAGAACCTGTCACACATGCCAGACTGGTGATGGCGGAAGCTATCTCGCGTGGGGCAATGGGTTACTAAGCAGGTGCTGAGCTACCCTGGAGTTCTCCTAAGGTGTTGTCGTGTGACTAGCTCGTTCAGGTGATTTATTTATGTTTGTATTGGTTCTTATTGACTCAAGCTCCATTTTGAAATCGCTTTGACTGTTTGATATATGTGTACGCTGCGTGGGCGGAAAAGCAGATTTCTGGTTAGACTGCCTCCAGCGGCATCGTCAAACATAGACACACGTCTCATAGCCCGCTCTTACATGAGAGCCACAAGCAATCCACGTCCGCCACAAGACGAAAAGGAATTGACGGTACATCAGTCTAATGTGACTGCTAGTGAATCTGTACAAGATTGGTAAAAATTTGCAGTCTATACCTATTTCCTTCTTGCTCCCTTTGAAGACGCCGGCGCGATGCCAAGTGGACCCAATTGTTCTGGCGCGAAGAGTAAAGCATCACGGTTCAACATTGGTTCGTCATATTTGTCAGGTTTCTCGTCGTATGGAAATGAAACTAGATTGTAAATGTACCGTAATTGCACTGCAGAAAACAGTTTCGATTCACTCTCAATGAAGTCGTCTCCTTCGCCTATGCCAATTACACTCTCAGTGATGCTAGCCTACCTCAAAATACATCGCACCGGCAAACGTTTTTCTGCGTTGACTAGATAATGTGGTATTCCTTGTACTTCGTTTCGAGATAGCTACAGAAAAAAAAAGAGATGAACCATCCCCAGTCGCCCCATCTTAACTCCGGTCGTAAAACGCCTTCGAGTAGACCAACCGCTTCCGGGCATTCAAGATAGCCGCTCGCCCAAACCACCGAAACCAGTATATATGATATATCATCGCGAAATACAAACAAGAGTCCGCTTGTGCCCTATCCAACTGGCGCCAAGCTTAGCAAACAATGCATCACCATGTACAACTCATCGACCAAATGCGACACAAACCCCCATTCCGTTTCCAAGTCTATTTGCAAGGTATCATCAAACGAAAAAGAAATCAAGAAGAAAAATCCTCCTGTAAAACCAAACAAAACCAAACAAAGCCAAAATATCAGGTAGAGAAAAACAGAAGATCAGCGCCAGTGGAGCAAAGTCCTTCGCCGTGCGTCCATCACTCCATCCATCATTTTACAGTCGTGTCGTGATAGCCAATAGCGGGTGAATCGAGAAAAAAGCATAAGAGGCATACTTCCAATGGCGAGGCGTGCCGGCGCCTTATCGAAGGATCATTTGTCGACCGCATAAAACAATCGGCGGTTGAGAAATAGCATCCGAAAGAAGAGACCAGTATCCCAAACTCCATGCGTGATGCAAATAGTGCGCGCCAATGTATTGTGTGTGGAAAACAAAAGAAAAGAATTACAGACTCATTGTGAGCCACTCCCATTCCTGCGGACCGGCAGGATTGCCATTAGGGTCCATGCCGGCATTAGGATGGTGACCCATGGGTCCCGGCGCGGCCATCAGAGGACGCTGCGACATGCCGTAGCCGGCCGACATCATTGTAGACGAGATGGACGGCATGCTAGGCGTTGTGCCTAGCGACCTGGTACCATCGTGACCCGAGAAGCCACCGTCAATATCCATGGCCGAGGCATTGGTGCCTTCGCTCTTGCTGTGTCTGCGCTGTCGTTTCGAAGAGGCATTGTTGGAAGAGCGAGCCATGGCCAAGGCTGACGCGGACGCCCCAGGGCCGGGCGACGACTTGAGCGGAGCGGCGGCAATGGGCACAACACCCTTGCCGGCAGCTGCCTGTCCGAATTGGCCGCTAGCAGG
The DNA here is from genome assembly GCA_030783385.1 of Akanthomyces dipterigenus. NCBI lineage: Eukaryota > Fungi > Ascomycota > Sordariomycetes > Hypocreales > Cordycipitaceae > Akanthomyces > Akanthomyces dipterigenus. Next base: position 47,900 of record JARJRE010000209.1, on the reverse strand, counting down.
AACGGGGCTCTCTTCCTTGTGGCTTGTGCTAGGACGTTGCCCAGAAGTGTTTGTCGGTGTCTGCTGGCCAGAGGGCGCCGAGTTGGCGATGGAGAGGGAAGAGTTTTTGCGCGACGCAGTAGCGGAGCCTGAGCCCTTTTTGCCACGACCACCAGCATTGTTGCCGGAGCCGCGGTTGCGCTTTTTGATAACATCCGTTTTGAGACTGAGAGGTCGAACGACGCCATGGAGTTTCAGAAACAGACCGCAGGCGTTGCACAGCGGTTGACCTTCGGGGTTTCGTCGCCACAGCGGGGTCGTCTGCGTGAAACAGTTTGTGCAAGTCGTCGGGTTACCACCCTCGGTCTGATTGCCAGCGGCGGCCTGCAAGTTGGTGGTTGAGCCGGGCTTTGACGGCGGTGGGGAGGAGGGCCGGCTGGGGGCCATGGAGGAGAAGCCAGATATGTTACCAGCGACTTCGTCATGTGGTGAGGTGGGCAATGATTGCGCAATCTGCTCGAAGCCGTTGTGCTTGGAGGCCATGTGCGAAGGTGTAGAAGCTGTTCGCGGCAGCTTGGGCTGTCGCCCGCCAGAGGATCGGAACGACTGTGACCTACCCAGACCACTGGGGCCGTCGTCATTGTTTGACTCGACATAGTCGGTGGTAGTGCCTCCAATAACGACTTGCTTGCGCGGAGGGCCGCCGGGGTATCGCGCAGAGTGTGTGCTGAACTGGCCCGGCAACGATGCATCCCATCCCAGGGAACCCACCTCGTCAACAGCAGAGGTAAAGTCGCCATGCATGCTCATGCCATTATTTCCGTCATCCTCGTCCGAGTCACCGCCGAAAGAAAACATGCCATCTTGGTTCACGGGAATGCTCGGTGACACGAGACCACTGTCGGGATGCATACCTTGCGAGTGGTCCATTTGGTTGTAGGACTGGCCCTGCCCCATGGAGCCGTAGATGGAATTGCCGTTGTGGTCGTTGTACATGAACTGTTGATTCATGTTCTGCTGCCGAAAGCCCTGACCCTGCTGGCGCACATCTGGGCTGAAAGAAAAGTTATCTTTGTCGCCCAAGCCGTGCGGGGTCGAAACTGCTGAGGGGTAGCCGGAAGCCGGAGGCGAGTAGAAGTCGGTGGTGTTGAGCGAAGATGGTGCCATGGAGTTGTTGAAGGAGGAAAGGGGCCCATTGGAAACCATGGGCGACGTAGAGGGAGAAAAGCCAAAATTTTGCTGAAACTGCGAGTTGTGCATCATGTTGTCGTTGGGCATGAAGTCGAGGCCAAACTGGTCGATGGGCAGCTGCTGAGACACACTCATGTGGCTGTGGCCATCAAGCGAGTAACCATGGATGTCTCCATCGTTGTCTAGCTCATGGCCAGCAGAGCCAGTACCGACAGCGCCGATATGGGGCGAAAAGTTGGCAGGACGTTTTCTCGCCTGGAGCATGTTAGCGATCGAGAGCAAAAGGCGCGCATCGGCAGTGTTGCATGGCTTGCGCAGAAGAGCGGAAAACGCACCTGGCGCTCATCTATGCTAGTCTTTCGAACGTGGCGTTGGACATAGTTGAACTCGCTGTTGCCGCGATGCTGGTGATGGGGGGCATCGGGAACAGACTGTGGAACAAATGCACTGCCGAGACCCTCGCTTCTCGACTGCTGCTGAATAGGAATGCTAGAGGGCTGGCCGGCGGTAGCAGAGGATGCGCTGTTGGGCATCTGAGTCGAGGCAAAGGCGCTGGGCGAGCCGGTCTGTTCTGGAAAAATGAACTCATCGATATTCATTTGATCGGGGTTCTGCGCCGCGGTAGCAGTGTTGGCCTGGGAGGATTTGCGAAGCTGAGCAATACCACTGGGGCCAGACTGTGCGCCTGGGCGTGAGATGCTGCTTGGGAAGAAGAATGGTCAGCGTCGGAACGAAGAGAGCTGGCGGGCAGCGCATGTTCAATATGAGAATGGAGCGCAACAAGCGGCGGAATGCGGTAACCGATGCGACGGAAGATGCCAAGGCGTTTACAGATACTCAGCCTCGAAAAGGCAAGGATTGAGAGGTAGATGAGGAACTGGATATGCGTCTGCATGGCAAGACAAAGCGAGGCGGCGCGACTTACTTTTCGCGACTGCGCTGCTCTTGCTGCTTTTTGCGCATGCTGAGAGCCATCATACGCCATGTAAGATTTTCCATGCGCTGCTGATTGGGAAGATTCTGCTTGGTTTTTGTGAAAAACTTCCAGACCTGGGCGGCGATGGGATCGTCGGACTGCATCTGGTCGACGCTGGGGCTGGAGCTCGTGTCGTCGCCATCGTGGAGGGCTGGGAAGAGGGCACCGCCGAGAAGGTCGTCGTGCTTGGCAAAAGACTTTTCCAATTCGAGCGCGCGAGACGATGTCTGGGAGACTGCATCGGGGGAGGTGGCGGCAGCAAGGCCGGCGCGGGGGCTGGAGTCGTTGGAGACGTCGTCAGTCCTGGCTCTGGGGTCGGGTCTTCGCGGGAAGCGGTAGTCGTGCTCTGTGGTGGTGGGATGCATGACGAGGTCCCAGGCGTCGCTCTGGCAAATGCAAGAGCGGAGCGGACGGAAAGAGACAGTCGAATTGAACGGGACGGCGGCGGCAAAGTAAAACGGCTGTGAGCGACGAGAACGCACGGGGAGCGATTAAAAAAATCGGGAGGAGAGAAGGCGAGAAAGCCGGCGGGCGAGCGAAATTGAGACGGAGAGAAAAGAGCCAGCCAGTTGGTGTGCGGTGGTTGCTTGTGCTGGTGGTGGTGGTGCCGCTGCTGCAACGGGCAGGAGAGTCGGATTTAGCGGCTGTAGCGCTGTCATTCACTCGCTCCAGGAGCCTCCAGTGGTTCCGGCGATGGGCCCAGTGCGCTGAAGAACAGCGGCGTTCAAAGGCGGGAGCACTCGAGGCGAGGCGGGGCTACGCCAGCAGGTGGGCAGAGCGAGAGGCTGTCCGATCGGAGGTTTCGTTTGCCCAGAATCTGCGTCACAGGCTAACAGACGGCAGTACGTACGAGGCACGACTTTTTATTTTTGCCGTTGCGGGGCGGCGTCCGAGAGAAACAAATCTACCGTTGGTTTGGGTATACAAGGTCCGTCGCCGAGCGCGAGGTAGTTAGGTATTCGAGGAGCTCTGATGATGGTGTTTGAGATGGATGGGCCCAAGAAAGCAGCGTGCCGTGATGGTGAGAAGGGTAAGAGGACCAGACGCCAAATAGAGGCTGAAAGGACTCGTCCGAGTCGAGAAACTATTTCACGGCCCCCACCTAGAGTCGAAGGGAAGAGTGCATGAATAAGTTGGGCCGAGATGGTCTGGTTGAAGCGCTGGTGCGGGATGATGAATGATGCGGCGATGGCGGGCGGCGGCGCACGAGGACGGGGGATTTGACTCGCCAAGGTGGTGCTGTTAAGATGCGTTGCGTTTGCTGGAGAGTGTTTCAGTGGTTGCTGGCGAAGCTGCCCACTGACCTGACGATTGCCTACAGGGGCTGGTGGTCCGTCAGTTGAACTGCAGCTCGCGCTACTGGCACTGGACTGGGGGACTGGCAAACTGGGCCATGGAGTCTACTATAGGTAGCGCTAGAAGCGGGGGGGACGAGGCTGCATTGGCGGCGCCGAGACTCCACTAAGCGGGGGTTACACAGCGCAGCACTCAAGCTCCAGGCTGTCCCCTGCAAGTCCCCTAATGCAAGTGCTACCTCTGGTACACCAGTGGCACCACGGCATCTGTCCGGCTTCTCTGACGGACACGGGGGACCGGTTCACGAGAGCATCGGCATCTCTCTGGCTTTATTTTGTGACGAGTTTCATGTCTCTCAAACTAATCCAAGCCCTACGCACACCCGTCGAACAGATGCCTGTTGTGAACGTGCAGACAGTCTGGAGACGATTCCCTCGTACCAACTGTCTCAAATGGCAAAGGGCTGCATCTACCTGTCCAGCAGCCGGGATACCACTACTGGTAACTTTATATCAATAACCGAGCGGAATTTAATTTCTCTTGCAGCGGCGTTGCTGCATTTCACCTAGCCCCTGTACGAGTACAACGTCATCTCATCCTCTTTCTACCTAGTTCCATCTGGCTTCCCTGCTCTCTTGTGCGAGTTATTTCACCACCATGGTGCCACGGTGCATCGGTGCCACGGGCCATTCACCACTGTGCCATAACCTATAGGTACTAAGGTAGGTATTTACCACTCAAACCACCTGCACAGGCTGCACTCAACCACTGCATCACTCCCAGTAGTTACCTAGGGTACAGATCTGCGATGCTGTCATCTCGCCACTTGATATTGGCTTTGGCCTGCTCTGCTGCCACTCACCTACTGAACCACTGCTGCCGCTCAGCTGTTGCGTCTCCCCAGCGCGTGAATACTCTGCCAAGAGGCTGAGCCGACCAAGTTCCAATGAAGGGCAACTGTGGGGGGGACAGATGCCAGTGTTGTCGGCAACCGTCGAGGTGCTTAAACTGCTGCCTGTCGTGCCCGTGTGTCGCTACCCAGGTAGAGCAGAACACAGTGTGCCAGCACCGCCTGCTCATTGTGATTGCTGTTACCATCTCTGATTATTTCTCTTGATCATTTTTACTCTCGTCAACCAAGCACAGCATCCGGCGCCTCATGGCCAAATCGCACCAGCCGGCGCCCAGAAAAGCGCCCAGAAAAGCATGTGCAAGTGGAAAATTTAAAAGCTACTGCTAAGGTCGGCGGGCCTCGAAGGCGATTCTAGTGAGACTAGTGGGTCCGATGATGTATTGGCCTAGAAAGCCGCACATTTGACAGTACCTCCTAGCCAAGCAAAAGCAACCAGGTAGTGCCATCATTAACTAGTTAGCATGCTCTATTTGTTGTGAGAAGCAATCCGAATCCAAACAGGCAGCCCGCAACCCGTCGCTTGCAAATGTAAATTGGTGGCGGCGGGTCTCGTCTAGCGCCCCTCAGCACCCTGTAAATCTCGACTCATCTTGAGTGTCTCGCTGCAGGTCGCTCGCTGAGCGGCCGGCATTGGTACCAGACTACCAGTAACTACAAAACTTCCACAGCAGCGCTGGCTGTCAGTAGCCGGCTCTCGTCCGAGGCCGGCAACGGAGCCCTGCTTCCAAATTCTCCCGAGAGCCTCCGGCCACCACCAGTTCATGCCGTTAGGTTCGGTCATCACCCTGTATTCGGCGCGCATCCGAGTTGCATCAATGTTGACTTGCGCATTGTCGTATTCCTCTTCAATAAATGTGCGTCGGCTCTTGGACTCCTAGCGCGAAGCTGCTGAGGCCTCGTGGTGTGGTCCGCCAGCTGCCGCTAATCCAGCCCATGTGTGCCAGCTGCCAGCTGCCGTTTGCTTCTCCAAAACACCACGAGACATCTCCAAACATGACCGCTTCGCATCCCCATCTCCCACCTGTTCATATTCCCGCATCTCTCCCCGAACCGTCTTTATCCATCTCGCCCGCCGTTTACAAAGAGCTCGTGTCATGCCACCCAGCCGCCTCATTCTTGTCCGTCCACCATTGCACCGACAGCATCCCGAAGTTACCCACTCCGCTATCAATCCCCATCGCAAGAACTAGGCAGCTTTGCTGCTAGCGTTCTTTACCTGCCACCCAATGACATGTGTCTGCAGATGCTTATCGATATTCCATGGCCGTTCTGCTGCGAGCTGCTTCCCATTGATCACCACCCCGGTCGCCGTTCTGGAATAGCAGCTGGCTGAACAACCCAGTGCCAGCCTGCCAGGCACCAGGCTTCGCCGCGCATCCGCGCTGTGCATCAGCCCGTGATGTACTTACCAGTATCCGTACTCCAAGGTTACTCTGTGGCTTGCTCAAAAGCTCCGGACAAGCGTGCCACCTTTGGCCCTCGCCTGCAGAAACCGGACCATTGACAACGACGACGATGCCACACAACCTGCATCTGTCTGCCATCTCGGAGCCTGAACTTCGCTTCGCGGGTGCCCCTCCAAGGCTCCCCGCCCGCCGCGCCAAGCACCACCTCGCTCGTGGAGATGAGAGATATTCGACAACAAAGACCTGACCGTCGCCCTACGCGCGTCCTCCACGCTATTCTGTCTGACCTGGCGTGGCATACAAGATGCTACAGCAACCACGGCTTTGCCTACCTACTGCTACAGCGCATGCTGCCTTATCGCCGCCGCACCTTTCACCGTGTTACCATTGTGCATCATGCGCACCGGTTGGAGGCTGCGCGGCCAGCTGTCCGCGCAACACGCCAGCCGGTACAACAGTGTTCAGTTCTTTCAACTTCTACCCAGGCATGCAGGGATCCTCGCTCCAACCTACCATGACTTTACCCGTAACATTATTGTCCCAAGACCAGCATGGCCTGTCAACCGTCAAGCCCACATCCGCAGCTGAATGCTGCAGAATGCAGCCGCACCCGTTTGCCGTCCCCAATTGGTCACCGACCGGCAGACCACACACCACATATGCGAAACCTTATTATAGTCCGCCTGCCTTCGGATGGCGCCTCTGAAGGATTTCCTACCTGTCACTCGCCGCCAATGGTCCGTGTGCTGCTTCTACAAAGGCTGTGCGCTGGCCACTGGCACGCACCAGCGCCTCGTGGCACCTCCGCCAAAATAGGTATCCCGCAGCGTGACAACGGTGTGCCCGCTCGCCCGGCCCGACAAGCCACAAGCAGCCCGCCCTCTTCTTGCACCCCTGTCGCTCACCTGCGGCTGTCGGAGAGACTGATAAGCAGCATCCCGCTCCAAACCATTACATTGTCGGCGCGGTAAAAGCGCCGTTTCGCCTTGCTCCCACATTACGGTCCATGTACAAGCTTTTCTGCTCCTGCTTGCCCTGCGTGCCCTGGCTAGACACGTTGTCATAACAGCAATAAGTGGCGCATGCCGTACCCGCCCTTGTGTGCCGACATGCCGGCCCCAGCTCCCACGAGCTGACGGCAGGAAACGCATAATGCACGTGTAATGCATGAGACGAGGCCGAGAACCGGAACTGTAGGGTCTGCGAGAGCAAAAGTATACATTTAGCTACTTATGCTGATATAAATAGTAGCATCGCCAGTTCTGGCAGCAGCGAGTGTACTGGACATCACAATCCACAGCACGTAAAGCCTCCATGCCTGGAAGCTACAATATGTACTACTGCAAGTTCAGCTCGACCTAAACTACCCAATCAATGTGTAATGAAACATAATCAAGCGCCGGTAGTCCTCTCGGATGCCATAGTGAAGAGGATAGAAGATATATCAGCAAAACGATGCAGTCTGCCGCACGAGTTCTGCAGAGGGCTGCGAAACCCTCCACAGCGACGAACGCGAGCTTCTGGCCAGAGGCTTCGTAAACCACTCACCAAACTTGCCTCGCGTCTAGCTTGAAAACGTCTGTAGAATCTCGTCCCAATTTTCAACACAAAGACCTGCAGCCGTGCATGCAGACGATGCCACACGGCCGGCCGATCAGGTCAAACCAAAGCTGAACCTAATCGGAGTCGCCAATCTCATCGTTTCTTCTTTCGGCAGATAAGGGATCCGGTGCATTGGTAAAAATCACATGCTGTTGTCAGAGGTGTTTGTCTGTCAGGCTGATAGGTGACACTCCATTTCGAATCCCTAGTCGTCCGTGAACCTTTTGCAAAACATCGCTCCTCAAACTCCGTCTCTAGCACTGATACAGTCCAGACTAGTGAACGAAACGCCGTCACAATGGTATGTAGCAACAGCGCATCCAACAAATTCCAATTGGTCTGCAGAGTAAAGCAAAACCACGCTTCCCGCAGTTTCGTCTTTTGATACAATATTCAGGCTCATCAGATGACCTTGATGGACAGACGGGCAAGTGTACGCAAGCAATCATGATACAAATCTTCTTGACATTAACACTTTGCAAAAAAACTCCATGCTCATCATCTAATCCATGTCCACATATCCATATGTTCCTTTTTGTTCCCACTCCATGCCGCTACAGTAATACAAAGAAGTAGAAAACCTCCCCCAAATGCCCAACCCCCTGCCGATCATGACATCCATGCATGCATCTCAATCAATCAACCCATGCTGCTCGAGTTGAGACTACGCACGCGCGCGCGCACACAGACATGTTCTTGTCGTTGCAATTTCAACGACTGAGAAAAGAAAAGAAATGCAAACCTCCAGATTGGAGAACAAAGGAGCGCAGAAAGAAGAAATCGCGAAATCAAAAAGAAACGCACTGAAATGAGACTACAATATTCTAATACCGCCAAAGAAAAAAGACAGACATCGCCATGGCGTGCAAGGGATGCTGATAGCAGGGCCAGCCTGGCCATCCATGTCCATGGCAAAAGAAAGAAGAAAAGGCTGTCAGGTGGCTCGAGATATCATCGCAAGTATTTCCACTCTGGCGGCTGGCACGGACAATACGGGTTCCGACACGGCACCCCCGCGCGCTCGCTCTAGAGCATTGTGCCAAAGCCGTCGTTTGTGGGAATCCGTTTGCGCGGGCTGCTGACGCCATCCTCGCCCGTCACGGGCTTGCGGTGGCGAAACGTGAAGCCGACAAAGAGACTCTTGCTCATCTCGTCATCGCGGTCCGCCATCGTCTCGAGAGCCTGCTGCTTCTCGTGCACTTCCTTGTACTTGGCCATGTCGGCCTCGTTGCCGAAGTCATCAAAGTACCCTGCGTCCGTCTCCGAGTCCAGCTCCGGCACAAACGGCGCGCGCGTCTGGCGCAGCGTGGCCCAGTCCACCTCGGCAAAGTACTGGTGGTTGTAAATGTCCTTAATATTGCTGAAGCGTCTCATGCGCGAGTTGATACAGCTGCAAACATGGTCAGTGAACTTGTCAGCGAGTAGTGGAGGGGATGATGAGGAGCCTCGGTTATACATACGTAGTGATAAAGTTCCATGTGCGATTGCTCAGAAAGTATGTGGGATCCTCCCAAACAGGACGCTTCAAGACATCCTTCCAGTGCTTCAGGTTGCGCCACGTCTCCTCGGGCGTCGCGCCCGCAAACGGCGGGAAACCAGTGAGTGCCTCAAATAGCATGCATCCCAGACTCCAGTAGTCCACTGTCGAGTCGTATTCTTCCCCTCTAAGGACCTCGGGAGCCATGTAATCGGGCGAACCAACAATCGACTTGGCATAGTTGACATCATTCTCGCGCATGTTTCTGTAGCTTTCACGGCGCTCCGAAACAGTTCGCTGCTCAATGGGCTTGCCAAAGGGTACCGACGTCTCAGATGCCTCCTCCAGCTTGACACGCATAGACTCGATGCGCGATGGGGCGAGGAAACCAGCGGCTAGCCCAAAGTCAGTGAGCTTCACATGACCAGTAGAGTCTATGAGAAAGTTTTCGGGCTTCAAGTCACGGTGAATATAGCCGAGCTGATGCAGGGCATCAATGGAGCAAAACATTTCAGCAATGTAAAATCGAGCATGGCGGTTGGACAAGACACCCGTGTTGTTAAGCAGAGTGCGGAAGTCACCGCCCGGCACGTATTCCATGGCAAGATAGATACTCCTGTCGTCTTGGAAAGAGTAGAGCAGCCGCACGAGCCACTCGCTGGACGCTGTCGTGAGAATATCACGCTCAGTGAGAACATGGCGCACTTCATCGAGCTTGAACAGCAGCTTCTTGCTCATGACTTTGAGTGCACACACTTCACGTGTGTCCTTTTTCTGCGCGAGGAATACCTGACCATAGCCACCCTGGCCAACCTGGGTCAGGATCTGAAAATCACCTTGGCGAAGACGGACGCGGCGCTTGCGAAGGTTGGCACGCTCACGGCCGGCATATTTACTCCACATCCGATTGAAAGTCGCATCATCGGTAGCGGGGGGCGCAGGGAACTCGGTGTTGAAAGCAGCGAGGCGGTTTTGTCGGGAGCCGACGTAGGTGAGAAGATCGAAGTAATAGTCAAGAAAGTCTAGGGTGGATCAGCAAACCTGCTAAAGATGGTATACGGCACCAAACATACACAGTTGAGTAACATTGACGAGTCGGCGGACGCTTGGTCGTTGCAAAATCTCGCGTTCCTCGGCTGTCAGACCGCGAGAAGTGTTGAACTTCCTGGCTGGTGTCAGGGGGCGCTCTTTGCCTTCGTACGGCTGCTGGCGCGAAAGCGCGGCGTGTGTAATGTGCTGAACGGGAGGGGTGTTCTCCTGGCCCTGCTTCTTCAGAGGACTTCCCGGAGTTGGCCCCTTGTGCAGGACACTATCATCGGCAACAAGGCTGCTGTCGTCGACGGGCTGGGCATTGGTCTTGGCTGGCGAGAGCGGTGTGACGACACTCTGGGGGCGTGAAAGACGGACAGGCGTGTCAGTATCACCAGAATTGAGAGACATGGCGCTGTCAAAGGCGGTGGGCAAATCATGGGCGCCTGGCGGGTGTGTCTTCTTGCTGGGGCTGCCCTGCGGGGTGTTGAGCGGGTTCAGGAAGTTGTTGTTTGTGTTCTTGGTAGGCGTCACGGGCCGGGCGGCCTCTTGGACAGCCTTGTCGCGGCCGGACTGGAAGAAGTTGGACATGAAGCTAGCCATGGCTACTGGTTCGTGGCGGAGTGGTGATGAGGACTAAAATCAACAAACGCGTAGCCGAGGAGTGCGGGCCGCGAAATGGGCTTTGTTTGCGAGAGAGCGGCGGGCAGCAGGTAAAGAGGCAGCAAAGCTAACGAATGCGAGTAGTATGTAGAGAAACAATGCCAGACGCAGTTCTATGCCAGTGCAGAACGGCTGCAGAATAAATAATGACGGCAGAAGGCAAGTTTGCAGACGCAGACGCAATGCGGGATGGAGACGGTTTTGGCTGCCTCGGGCTTGACGGTGGAATCTGGGGGTTGCTATTGGGTGGAGCTGCCGCCAGAGTCAACACAGGTCGAAGTCGGTTGGAGCAGCAACATAGGCTGATGGGAGGAGCTTTGAGTGCAGCGGCTGCTGGACGAGGGATGATTGCCAGGCCTGGGATATTATTCTGCATTCCTTGGAAACAAGGGTTCAGAAGAGCAAGAGGATTTTCTTCCTCTTGTTTGTCTACTCGGCCATACTTGTTATTAGCCGGGCGATGTTACATGCGGTGAAGCTTGGTGCAGCAATTGGCTGATGCGGGCACGATTTGTTTACAGCAGGTTATTACAGTGACCTCATCGCCGCAAGTGCCGCTGTGTGTGGCCGGCCCAGCTCAGCCACAGGGGGAGACAATGCAAGCCATTAGAGCGGCAGGCTGCAGAGGGAGAGCGGGTCTGAACTTTGACCAAAATAACTACACCTTCACATTTTTTGGCAATAACGCCATCTCATTTAAATAAATCGCCGTTTTTAGAGACTGGACACCGGTGACACCATCAGTGCATCACATAAGCCGGCGCGGCGGCGCGACACTTGCTAACCATATACACACTAGCGCATCCGGTACCTTGCCGTGCCTGTTGGATTCGCGCTAGCCCGGATCAACGCCGGCCCGTCAACTCATATCACTACCTCATTGCGCTGGGGCTCTCGGCTGTAGCACGTGACTTGAGTCCTGGGCGGGGCACGCACGCCAATTCGGTGTTGGAAAACCCTGGTAAATGGCACAAAATAGAGGCCATCCACTTTTCATACACTTGAACAGAGCGACCTTTGCCAATTTTCTACACCACAATTGCTGTCCTTGAAAACGACAAAACAACGTCAAAATGGAAGCTTCCAAGACCCCCGTCAAGCTGGTCAAGGTGACCAAGGTCATTGGCCGTACCGGTACGGCTCTCCAATCACCCTCTTGATTATACGAGCGCCAACTGCTTTACTCGAGCCGAAACTGTTGCCAATTTCGATTCTCGCTCAAACGAAATACTGGCTTTGCGAATCGATTTTTGAAAATGCAGTGGCGAAAATATAATTTATCATAGAATTCTTAGCTAATTTTTGTTCCACGATTAGGCTCTCGTGGTGGTGTCACTCAGGTCCGCGTCGAGTTCATGGACGATTCTACCCGTTCCATTATCCGTAATGTCAAGGGTCCCGGTACGTCTCACACGAACTCGCACAATGGCGACGGAATCCCAACCACTCTCCGAAACCGCAATACGCCCACATGTACTAACATCTTGCTATCTCCAGTCCGTGAGAACGACATTCTCTGCCTGCTCGAGTCTGAGCGTGAAGCCAGACGTCTGCGATAAGCGGTGATGGTGGATGTATAACGATGACGATACGCGCGCGAGGATGAACAAGTAAAAAAGGGAGCGGGTCGTTCCGGCAATTTTTTCTACGCTTTAGTCGAATGAGACTTTTGGAGTTGCAATTCTAGACAATTGGTGTCTTGACTGAATTAAAACAAAAGGAAAGCAAGGTGATAGCATAACCGGCTGGCTGCCCGGTCGGAAATACCAACCTCATTCATGAACATTTCAAAAACTACGAATACGATTCCGAGCGCGATACTGTGAGGCATGGCGTGGTGGAGGATCGCACAACGCTGGAAGCGCTTGATCTTGGGACTCGCAACTTCGACCATTTCGCCAGAGCCAGGCTTCAGATGCCTACGTAGCCAAAGGCGCAAGGGGGCGAGAAGGCGTGGTTTCAAGCGCGATGACAGTCGTGGATACCGTGAGGAAGCTGCGGGAATAGCTTTGGACGGTGGTGCGAAGAATCTGGGATTCCACCTCGCCCACCACGCGCCAACAGTGCACGAGCAGAAAGAAGAGAGCCGCCGAATGTGGTGACTCATTGACTGTATCTTGACGTGTGGACAACCATGTATAGCGTTGACATCGACGCTACATACTCAACACTGACTCTGTAACTTGCCCAAGCATATTCGCCGATATTCGAAGCAGCCCAGAAGTCCGCTGACATGATTTGCAACCTGCATGTCATGATTTAGAAGGCACTACGATGGCGTAAGTTTAATCGACAGGGCAGTCGCGGTTAACCCGCAACCAGATGAGCGATCCGTTACAGCACTTACTACCCTGTTCCATACTTCTGTGGTCAAGACTCAGACACCTTCGCCTGCGCGGTCGATACCCTGAAGCTTTTTTCACCAAGCAGGTTATTCATAAGTCCTTCCTTCGTGGTAAAGCGCATATTCGCAATTCTGGTCGCTTCAAACAAACAATTCCTCCGAAGCGCCAGGCTAGCCAAGCTTCATTTATACCAAATAGTGAATTCTTGGAAATCTGACATGACTAGCAGTTGAGACCACATGAAGAATTGATACGACAACGGTAATTCTCAGCGACCCCATCTCTGTTCTTGACACATCTTGGAATCCCAACCATGTCGTCCTGGTCAAGAGAATGACATGTATCCATTGTAACTCGGGCAAAGCGGCAAGCCATTCGGCATCGCTTTCGAGTTTTCTGGCAGGCTGTACCTGTATCTTAGGATTATGGACCTTATGTTGTAGAGTAAATCTCAGTGAATAGCCTCTGATATTTTTGCACGACTAAGTTTTGCAGTTGGCTGAAAATACGCGTATGGCAACTTAACTACTCCGTAGTTTCAACTTTATTGCCGCTGCTGACAGTTTTGGGCCAAAATGTGATTGCAAGTGCTATAGTAAGACCTAGCAGTATTCTTGATAAGGCTAAATACCATTGTTTGACATACTGTTCCTGATCTCCGGATGACGAGTTTTGCGCGCTGATGAGGTTCGGTAACAATTCCTGGCGCTGGCGTGGGTAGCGCAGGGTCCGATCGACAGGGTCATTGAGAGGGAGTTCAGGGGAAACTACATTTTAACCTGCACTCGTATCTTAGTTCGACAAAGCATCCCGCTCTCATTACCTTCGCAGCTAAAATAGATGATGTGACTTGATCGTTTGGAGTGTTTCTCACCGCAGACGCCCAACGCAGCTATGGCTACAAAATGATGGGATGGTGCTATGAAATAAGAAAAAAAGTATAGATGTAAGACACTTTGTTCGTAGAGCTGTTCGTGTAATTGAAACCACCGTGGCCCCTGCAACGGAGCAACATCCAAACAAACAATTGAGCTCAGCTCAGGTTACCTATTTACAGCCTGCGAGCGAGTCCGCTCAAGCAGCTTGTTTGGGCATCTGAAGCGGCTGCGCCACAATCTTCAGCACGCTAACTGCCTGTAACTATTTACCAGCGGCCCCTGCAGCTGGCGAACTCCCCTCAACGTGCACTAAGGCATCCCCTGAACGCCCCATAACCCCGAGCTGCTGGTGCCAAGTCTCGAGGCGCGTCATCGTGGCTGACAGCCGAGGAGCAGCCACTCGGCCTTGTCCTCCTGCTGCCACCTCTTCTTTGTGCCACGAAACCTTTTGCTGCCCGGCTGCCATTCCACCTCGCATCACTCCACGCCCTCTTTGACTGCTGCTCTTGCGGCCCGAAAACCCGGTATCCGACGTGACCCGTGCGCCGGAGCCCCCGTCGCTGACGCATTGAGCTTGCGCCTCCCGATCCGCGCCTCCAAACGCACATTGGAGCGCCGCTCGCCATTTCGATCGCCATAACCAGTTGTCTCGTGACGACTCGAGTGTTTGCCTTGCCGTGACGAAGGTCATCTACTGCGCTCGTGGTTCAGATAGAGAGTCCGACTTTCGCAGTAGCTCCTGCGAGATTTTTTTCGGTGCAGCGGCTCACCCCGCAGCGGCCAAGTACGACGCCAACAATGTCGTCCGATTTTCGCGGGCCAGGCGATGACGCCTTGCCTGTCCCTCCGGAACAGCCTCCGCAATTACAATCCGGCGCTGTCGTAGGCAAGGTCTCAGAGGATAGCGGTGGCAAGCAGTACATCTCTGAGAAGGACAAGCCCGAGGGCGTCGAGGGCGATTCTGACGACGACAAGAGCCATGACGGCGATGTGCCCGAAGGCGCAGCTGCAGGAGGAGCTCCTCCCCCTCCCGACGCCTCTAATCCAAGCCCGGCCGAAGCTGCACTAATGAAGCAGGTCAATGCAGTTCTCTCCTCCGAGGTAATGCGATTTTGCGCGCTATGCAAGGCGAACGAGCTACTAACCCTTCATAGATTGGCATAGCTACTCTACTGAACCGTCTCAAGCAAAGTGTTACCTCTGCCAAAGTAAGTAACACCACAACCGTTCGAAATGCACATTAGCTGACGTGACCGAAGGAGTTCGCGACCTTTCTAAAAAAGCGTGCCATTCTTGAGGACGACCACGCCCAGAGCTTGAAGAAACTCTGTCGCACGACCCAGGACAATATGCGACGAGCAGACCACCGCACAGGCAGCTTTGCCCAATCCTACGACGAAATGATGTACATTCATGACCGCATGGCCGAGAACGGTATCCAATTTGCAGCCTCCCTCCACCAAATGCACGAAGACTTGATCGAGCTGGCCAATAACTCGGAGCGCAGCCGAAAGACCTGGAAAGCCAATGGTCTGTCTGCTGAGCAAAAAGTCGCCGACCTCGAACAGGCCATGCGCAAGAGCAAAGCCAAGTACGATTCGCTCGCTGAAGAGTACGACAGAGCCAGAACTGGTGAGGGCAGACAGGGTGGAAAAGTTCTCGGCGCTTTCAAGGCGCACAAGTCTGCCGCGCAGCAGGAGGAAGACTTGCTCAAGAAGGCCCAGAATGCCGACCAGACGTACCATAGCCACGTCCAGACTTTGCAGACGGAAAAGTCCCAGCTCGAGTCGTCGCATCGTCCGGAGGCTATCAAGGCTCTCCAGGATTTAGTGTCCGAGACTGACTCTGCTACTACACTGCAGATGCAAAAGTTTGGTGAGTTTACTGACCTGGCATAAAGAAGGGACCTGTTCTAACATACTCTAGCTGCTTTCAACGAAAAGCTGCTCCTTGGCAACGGCTTGATTGTGTACCCTTTCAAGAACGAGCCTGGAGAGACGACTCCCCAGCCCCGCAGCCTTCGCCAGGCCGTTTCCTCCATTAACAACGAGCGCGATCTCAACGAATTCGTCTCGGCTCAGCATTCCAAGGTTACACATACCAGCGAGGTCAAGTACGAAAAGAATCCACTTTTGAACCCTGGATCCTCCGGAGCCCCCCGGCCACACAGCCAGCCCTTTGCTCCTTCAGCTCAGCAAGGTTCTGGTGTTCCCTTTGCTGGAGGCAGTATCTCTGGCCCCATTTCACAGCAGCCGCAATCCATGGGCGTCCGATCAAGCACTGGCAACTTCACCGGACCCAATGGCCCAGGTGGTCTTGGCGGGCCTGGCAGCCCGCAGCATGCTTCCGTCCCCCAGAGCCCACAAGGACTCCCTGGCCCAGGGCAGGGCATGCTTTCTGGCGTGTCCCAAGGCGGACTTCCCGATCAACCCAGACCGTTTGGGCAGCAGCAGCATAACCGCAGCTTCAGCCAAGGAAACCCTCTGAGTCAATCAGGCCCAGGTGGTCTTGGTGGCTCTGGTGGACCGCCGCCGCAATATGGTGGACGAGGCGGGCCTCCTCAAGCACCTCCTCCCCAGCAGAGCCTTCCGCACCAGGGAGCTCCCAGGTACGGAAATGGCCAGCCGGGTGCACCTCAACTTGGTGCCTTGCCGTTCCAAGGTGGCAATCCCCCCGCACAGCGTGGATCGCCACAGCAGGGTCAAGCGCCGTTTGGACCTCCGGGCGGCGGACCTGGCGCGCGAGGATCGCCACAGCAGACCCAGCTGCCCTACAGACCTCCCAGCGATATCAAGAGCTCAACCGGGCCCGGTGGCCACCCTAGCGTCATGCAACCAGGGCAACCACCTCAAAGCCAACTGCCGGCATACCCCAGCGCCCAAGGAACCAGTGTAATGGCCAGCCCGGTGCCGTCCAAGCCTGTCTTTGGCGTCTCCCTGGCCAAGCTGTATGAGCGCGACGGACTGGCTGTACCAATGGTTGTGTACCAGTGCGTTCAGGCCGTCGACATGTACGGTCTTGGCGTGGAGGGCATCTACCGCCAGTCCGGCTCCCTGAGTCACATTAACAAGCTCAAGAGCATGTTTGATGCTGGTAAGTTGACTGCAGAGACCCAACCAAGTATCAAGTAAATCCGTGTTCTGACTATTTTGATACAATAGACTCTCAGAATCCAGCTCTGGACTTTAGAAACCCAGAGAGCTTCTATCACGACGTCAACAGTGTAACTGGCCTGCTGAAGCAATTCTTCCGTGATCTTCCCGACCCTATTCTGACGACGGAGCACCACGGCAGCTTCATTAACGCAGCCAGTACGTTTAATCCCCACCATCCTACATATGGACGTTGTTATTGAAGACCATGTCTTGTTAACCTCTTTTGCCACAGAACATGACGACGACATTGTCCGCCGCGACTCGCTGCACGCCATCATCAACAGCCTCCCGGACCCCAACTACGCGACGCTGCGCGCCATCACGCTGCACCTGTACCGCGTCATGGACAATGCGCACATTAACCGCATGAACTCGCACAACCTGGCCGTCATCTTTGGTCCGACGCTCATGGGCAGCGACCCGAGCACGGCGATTACAGACGCGGGGTGGCAGATTAAAGTGATTGACACGATTTTGCAAAACACGTATCAGATTTTCGACGAGGACTAGGACACTTTATGGAACTTTTGGACTTTTTTTTTTTCCTTCTTGTTCCATATAAGCATCCTTTTTCCCCCTCCTGTTCATGACTTGGTACCAACCAAAAGCGCTTGGATCTGCTGATTCATTTCTATTTTCCAATTCTTTTGTGTCAGAAAATCTGGTCCCCAGTACGGCGTCATGATGTTGGTCCCTGTCCCTCCCGAAACCCTCCCCCTTTGGCTTTTTTATTTTTATTTTTTGCTTGTAGTTGATCGTAGTATTGTTATCATTTGGTAATCTTTTATTGCGGCATTTCAAGTTGATGATTTTTTTTCTTGTTGTTTTTGTTTGGCCCCCTTTTGCTCGACGAGAGGGGTTTCTTTGTACAGATAGCCATCATGTAAGAGAGAATCTTCCATCAAAATACACAACTTCAACGTGGGTTTGCTAGTCGATGTGATTTCATAGAAAAGGATTAACACGTTAATCATCCACTTCGCACTGGCAACCAAGGTTCCTTGCCACTCCCAATCTACATCTGTACCACCAACAGACACGTATTGAGCAAGCAAGCCTTGAAAAAAATGACGTCGTTGATTTTGTTTTACATGCCATGAACGCCATCTATGTTCTAGAGTCGCAATGTTCGCTTATTCACTATCATTACACAACTTTCCGGTCCACCACACGCTGCGCCTACAGCTTCTATAGCTTGTACTCGCTGGGGATGACCATGAGCTCGGGCTTGACCAGTGTGTCAAACTCCTCCGAGGTAAGAGCCTTGAGCTCCATAGCACTCTCCTTGAGAGTGAGGCCCTTCTTGTGGGCGTTCTTGGCAACCTTGCTGGCCATGTCGTAGCCAATTTTTGGGTTAAGGCAAGTGACCAGCATCAGACTGGAATATGACGATTAGTTTGAGGCATGTTCTATTGCATCTTTGCAGCAGTGTACTTACGACTCCTTCATAATGCTGGCAATCTTCTCCTCGTTGGCCTGGAGACCAGCGACGAGGTTCTTCTCGAAAGAGCGCATGCCGTCGGCCAGAATACGAGAGCTGTGAAGAAGGTTGCGAATAACCAGAGGCTTGTACACGTTGAGCTCAAATTGGCCGTTCATGCCACCGATTGTGGTCGCAACGTTGTTACCCATGACCTGGGCGCAGACCATGGTGAGGGCCTCGCATTGAGTAGGGTTAACTTTGCCGGGCATGATACTGCTGCCAGGTTCGTTCTCGGGCAGGATGAGCTCGCCGAGACCGCAGCGGGGACCACTGCCGAGGTAGCGGATATCCTGAGCAATCTTGGTGAGAGAGCCAGCGAGGGTGTTGAGGCTGCCGTGGGCCTGAACAATGGCGTCGTGGGCGGCAAGCGCCTCGAACTTGTTGGGGGCTGTCGTGAACTCGGTGCCGGTCATCTTTGAGACCTCTTCAGCAATGGCCTCGGCGAATCCCTTGAATGTGTTGATACCAGTGCCGACAGCGGTACCGCCCTGCGCGAGGAGGCGGAGGTCGGGAAGAGAGCTTTCGACGCGCTTGATGCCGAAGTCGAGCTGAGCAACATAGCCGGAGAACTCCTGGGCGAGGGTGAGAGGAGTGGCATCCTGCAAGTGGGTACGGCCAATCTTAATAATCTTCTTGGCCTCGAAGTCATCAACCTTGGCTTGCAGAGCGGCGCGGAGGCTGCGCATGGCGGGGAGGAGCTCGCCCTCGAGGTCGAGGACGGCGGCAATGTGCATGACGGTCGGGAAGGTATCGTTGGACGAAGCGCTGCGGTTAACGTGGTCGTTGGGATGGACAGGGGATTTGCTTCCCATCTTGCCGCCGAGAATTTCAATGGCACGGTTCGAGATGACCTCGTTGGCGTTCATGTTGGACTGGGTGCCGGAACCGGTCTGCCAGACGACGAGGGGGAAGTGGTCCATGAGCTTGCCATCAGCAACCTCCTTGGCGGCCTGCTGAATGGCCTGACCAATCTTGGCATCTGCATGGCAACAAAACAGTATATATTAGCAACAGTTTACAGAGTCGGATGCCATGGCGTTGACGCGGGCGCATTCAGTTGCGTCTCTTTTCGGGTGGTGACGGAGGTTGCGCCGGTGGACGCCGAAGACGCCCGACGGCTGGCGAGGGGAGCGCAAACAACGTACCAAGACCATATCGCATGTTGACAGTGGCGGCAGCGCCCTTGAGGATACCAAAGGCCTTGACAATGGGCGGAGGCATGCGATCCTGGGGCTGGTTGATGCGGAAGTTCTCGAGTGAGCGCTCCGTCTGGGCGCCCCAGTACTTGTCGCCGGGGACCTGGATCTCGCCAAAGGCGTCGCTCTCGGTGCGGGTGGAAGCCATTCTGAAGGTGGTGGTACGGAATCCTCGTTGTTGCAAGGAAGAAAGAGGCTGGCGAGAGGCAAGCTGCGGGGTGAAGGCGGCCGCTCTACATGTGGGCGCCGCTGCAGCAGCAACTCTGGAGCTCCTCGGCAGGCACGAGGACGCCAATCCTGTGGCTGCGACTCTGCGGCTAGTCGCTCGAAGCATGGTCGATGGGCGTGCTGTTTGGCTCGTGAAAGAGAGGGAAATTTTTTTTTGAAAAAGAGGATGCGAAACGCTTCAATGGCAATGCGCCGGACAACTGAGCCCCTGTCTGACGGGACGAAACGGAAGGGCGATGCGACTTTTTTCAACTTTTTTGTTGAAGGAGCTAATCTGACAGGCCCTGACGATATTTGGCTCAGGCAAACTGACCCACAGCCACTCCAGCAGCTGTTGAGGTCGATTCAAGGCAACGCAGGATCATGAAGGAGGAGACAGAACGGTCGGAGACGAACGCATCTTCATCTAGATATTTTGAATGTCTCTTCAATTTTGAATCCGCTCAAGAAATCATACTTCAAGGCGCAAGGCTAGCTCTGCCAACTGGCTGCTATGTCATTGTGGCGCAATGGTACTGTGGCTCAACAAAGTGTGGCGCTGTGCAGGGGTCCAACAAAGGATGATTTTTCTCACCAACAATTACGCAAGGCCTCATTTGCATCCACTCAATCCTACTAATACTTACTACGTACTGGCATCAGCAAACTCCCTCAGCGTCTCGAAAATGAGGGGGCTTTCTGCTATAGCTCGGCTGAGATGGTGCTGTGTGTGCTGGGATGCGGGACAGGACGTCGAGTGCTAATTTGCATACTCTGCACCTCGTGTGCCCGTTACTGAAGTCAAAAAGAGACGACGCCGTTGATGCTTCAGAACAGCCTGAGAAAAAGCCCAATATCCTACATTCCCGACATCTCTTTCGTTTTACTGCAATCTGATTTCGCGCATGCAAGGGCCTAAGCTCTTCCAGGGTCCGTCTTCGTTTTTTGCCGCTGGGATTTAAATGCAGGCCAGCAAAAGCAAAAAACATGGGACGATCAAAAAGCAAGCCCCTCCCGGCGATTTTCGCGTTTAGTTCCTTTTGCTCTTGCAGGCTGGTGATGCTATCGTAGGGCTTCGAGCTGTCATATGGGGCGACTTGCCTTGTTCTGAGCAATGCGTGTCATAGTTACTGGCAATCTACTAACAATAGGAATAAGTACCGGCCTGCTGGAAAACCTTGGGCTCAGCCAATTTTCACTCGCGTTACGCAACAATCGACAGCCGTTGGGCCGGGGCGCGTCCCCATCACAATTGACAGAAAACGCCTCAAGAGCAGAGGCGTACCTTGCTCCCGCATATGCAGTCGTTGCTTCTTTCCACAGTAGACCGTTTTCCCGAGGCTCAAAAGAAAGCAAACCGCCGTCTTGTGCGAGGAAACTTGCAAGCTGGGATGAAAGGAACAGAGCAGTGCAGAGCGCCACAGCAGTAATAAAGCTGCGACGCAACTAGCGGATGATTATTAGCTTCCGCCGGCTTGCATTAATCGGCGACCTCGACGTCCTTTGCGAAGTGCGCAAAACATGGATCGACAACATGGTTGCATGGACAGCTTACAACTGCCCTCTTGAAAAAAAAACGACGCGTGACGCAACAACTGCGACAGGCCACAACTCTGCCGTTTTTGGGGCATTTCCGGGCCGTTGGCGTCTAAAACAAGCGTTGGATGCGAGCCAGGGAAACGCGCGCCGCAACAAATGTCTCGAGTGACTAGTTAGGGCAAGACAGCGCGCAACAAGGGAGGCAACAGGACAGTCACGGTGAGGCAGAGAGAAGGGGGCTCTGTGGCGTCGGTGTGCGTGACGGGCAACGGGCAAAGTAGTACCGGAATCTTGTGCCACCATGTTCGTCTTAGCCTGGAGTCGGGCATTCATCGTGCCTTGTCGCTGTTGATGTCGCCGGCCCGTGGGCGATCGATGCTACCAGGTAATTCACTAGTCGACTAACTTAACAGTTGCACGCCAGTGGCGATGCCTCGAGAAGAAGCAACAACATGACCCCCCCTCATCAATATGGGATGATATAAACGAAACCATTAGCGTCCACGATGGTTGCAGTGGCCAGTAATTCTTGGCTATATCAAAAACACAAGAATCATGGTGTCATTGGCACCATTGACGGTTTGTAAGCTGTCCGTGCCGTGCCCGTCGTCCTCTTGCCTGCCCTGCCTGCTTGTCTACGACATTCTCCAGCTGGTCCCTCGGTCGCCCACCGAGCTAAATCCGGATCTCTCTTGTCCCGATTTTTGGCTCGAGACATTAGCCTGGCGTCCATCACATTCGCAATCTGCCAGGACTCCAGGAGGCCCTGCTCCTCCGCCGAACGCCGCATTCAAAATCCCGCGGACCCGGACGAGCGGTCTCAGGGAGGGCTGCTGCACCTCAGCATCCCGTAGCTTGACGTGAACCTTTCCGCTGGGATCGAAATTCTGTCAATCGGGCGTTCGCGCCAGTTGGACCGAGCACTGAAACACTGCGAGTGCGCTACGGGTGTGCCCAAGTCTCGGCCAGCTGCCAGTACACTTTGTCCCATCTCAAATGCATGTGCGGCCGTGAGAGCTGAATGGCCAAAGTTTGCATACCAAGCAGAGCAACAAGTACTGCAAAAACCGATGGCACAAGACAACTGAACCTCCTCCACCTCGTCAGCCCGTCTCGACAGCACAGCTAGCTAGTGCCAGATGTCCTAGGCTCCCCTGCGCGAAGCTACTTTACTCTGGTACGACACTCAAAAGTGACAAATCGAGTGACGTGACGGTACTTGCATGCCACCGACGCCAATCTTGTGCGCCTTCTTTGGCAGCATGCACGACATGTGCTGCTATCCGATGTGCCCTACTGTTTTGACCGTGGCCGGTGCACTCACTACACCCGTCCAATTGAGTTTACACACCAAACGGGCCCGAGATGGGGACAGTTTTTAAAAGTTCATTCATGACCCGACATGAAAGTATGAGGTATTATTTTCTAGGCGCCATGCACAGCATGCTACGCCCGCGCTCCAGCTTCAAGGCCCTGTGTATTCCGTGACCTGTCGGGACTCTTAGCCGCCCGCCCACCCCCCAGAGCCCAACTCAACGAGCTGCCGAGAATAGAGGCCGTCGTGGGGTAATCATTGTAGCGACGGGGACAAACTCCCATGCCCAGTTTTTGCGGCAAAAAAAAAAAAGGAAATGTTGCGCAGCGTCGAGCAGCTTTGTAATGACGCTCACGACGGCGCTCCTACTTGCGGACGGCAAGGTGGAAGAAGCAAGCAGACAATACGTGTGTAATAATTCGCTAGAACAAGTAAAATTATTTAGAGCCGAGCTAATGACGGATGGCGCCAGACGGCATCCTTTGCTTGGCCCGGCGATCAACGCTATAAAACGGAAGAGGCTCGAGCCGTGTCGCTGTGTGGCACGCTCGCCCCCACTGGTCTTGGTGATTCTTCCTGACCTGCCAGCTTGCCAGCCTGCCAGCCTGCCAGCCTGCCAGCCAGGCTTCTCCGGCTTTGAGTCTCTGCCCAACGAGCTGAGCTGATGGCTGCTCCCTCGGCTGGCAGCCCCGTTTGCCCCGTCCCTGCCGGCATGATGAGCCCCAAGCTCCCCGATATTGCTTCTTGCAGCGCTAGAGGGAGCCCTGTTGACTGTCAGACATTCCCGCTTTGCTTTTGCCTGCGGGAACAAGCCTGTTTGCGCAGTGCGGTGAATGATTTAAAAAAAAAAAACACTGAACTGAGTCGTTTGTCTCAAGCAGCCGGGCACCTCTGGCAGCCCAACCCAGATGTGCATCTCATTTCGTGCCGAGTAATTGCTTTCCCCCCGGCACACTTATATAACAGGCCATCCCTACCAGTCTCGGGCGTGGGCGAGATCTGTGGCATTCCCGTATAATACGCGACAACAACTGCGCCGACATGGAGGCTCTCACGATAACGATACATTCGCCACCCAAGACGCCAGATACGATGGCGATTGGAAACGTGAACCATGATGTTTACGCGAGCGAGGTCTTGGGCTTGCAGGTTGGCATGACCGAAGATGCCATTGACGCCGACCTGGTTGCCAAGGCCAACTCGTTGGGCATCGCCGCCTCTACTCTGCAGAAGCGCAACAGGTCGAGCGCATTCTCTTCTTCCACATCTGCTTCCGCTCTGGACCAGACATTTTCCACCATCTCTTCCTCCATGCCTGCTACACCGCACTCGTCCGTTTTTGGTAGATCCAGCACAGACCTGGCGTGCAGCAGCGCGACCAGCTTTGCGCAATACGATCAGTTCCTCGCTGCCGTGGACGGGCCGCTAGAGCAGATGCGATTCCGCAAGGGCTCACTTCCCACTGTCGATTCATCAGCACAGAGCGTGTTCAGCGTCAGTACCAACAAGAGCTTTTCAAGCGTCAAGTCGGGTTTCAAGCCGTTCTCCTGGTGGAAGAAGAAGTCGGATCCTTCTCAGTCAGTAGCACCAACTATTGTATTGTGGCCATGGGCGCAACATGCTAACATGATGTCAAGGTCATGCCATGGCTGCCGCAGCTCTACTGGCAAAATGATGGCTCTGCACGCACTCTCATGCAATCACACATATTGCACCGAGTGCTTGCGATATGTTGTGAGCCAGGCCTGCACCCGTGAAGAGAGCATGCCTCCTCGCTGCTGCTCCCAGCCCTTTCCGAGCCGGGTCTTGAAGGAAGCTCTGGACCGTGATACGCAACAAAACTTTCTAAAGGCGGTAGCCCATTTCAGCACACCAACTCATGCTCGGATATACTGTCTCAACAGAAAATGTGGTGAATTCATCAATCCACACCAAGTCACTGATCACAAGCATCCGTTCGATGTCACCTGTCAACATTGCCTGACCCGCGCATGCCGAATGTGCAAGGCAGGGTCGCATGCTATCGGGGTCGATTGTCCGGAAGACTGGGAACTCGAAGCCGTCAAGAAGATGGGACAGAGCACCAGCTGGAAGCGATGCTACAGCTGCCACAGCCTCGTCAACCTCCCCAAGGGCCGCACGCACATGACCTGTCGATGCAAGGAGGAGCTGTGTCACGTCTGCGGTGGCGTGTGGGATGCCACGACGGGATGCCCCAACCTGTGCGGCGACGAGGCCGTGCTCGAAAAGCGACGCTCCGGCCTGTCGAGCATATCATCATCATCATCAGACGACCACGACGAGGCGGCGGTGAAGCAGTCGGCCGCACGGGAACAAGCAGAGAAGCGTGACGCCGAGCGACGATCGCAACGGAGCCCCGAGGTGCAGGACCTCGTGAGCACGCAAGCGCTGCAGCTGCACCGCTTCTGCGCCTTTTCGGCGCGCACGCGCAGCTCGATGCAGACGCGCCACGCGACGGACAAGCTTGCGCTCCTGGAACGGCACGTCGACGAGGAGGACGCCCTCCGCGACAAGCACGCCAAGGCGACGGGCGCGCTCGAGGATCGCCAGATTGCCGCCGAGATGGAGCTGCGCGCGACGCTGGAGCAGACGCAGCGCAGCGTCAACCTGCGCCTGAAGCACATGGAGGCGTACTGCCAAGGCCGGAGCCGATCCGGTAGTGGTGGTGGTGGTGCCGTGGTCGCCGCAACCGCAACCGCCGCCGCCGCCGCCGCCCCAGACGCCCGCGTGGTGACGGAAAAGAACCTCCGAGAGCTGGGCCAGCAGTACACGCTCCGCGACGGCATGGAGCGCCAGCACGAGGCCAAGATCAACGTGATGCGCGAGCGCCAAGCCAAGCGCATGGAGGAGCTGCTGGACCGCCACGAGGCCGAGGCCGAGGCGCTGACGGCGCGGCAGCGCGGCGCGGCGCACGCCCAGGCGTCGAGGTGCGCGGCCGAGAACGAGGCCGTCACCGACGCGCTGCGCGTGCTGCAGATCAGGCTCAGCGCGCGCTGGAGCCTGCAGCTCGACGTGTTGTGCCGGGAGCGGGAGGAGGCCGAGGGCTTGCGGTACGGCGCCGTGGCGACGCCAGAGTGGCCGCAGGAGCAGTTTTACGTGGAGCAGTCGAGTTGATGGTCTTGTCGCCTTTTCTTTTTCGTTTCTCTTCGACAAGGGGCTTACATCGAGAGGTTTCTTTGATTTTCTATTTTTCTTTTGTTGATTCTTCACTTTTGACTTTATATATCCCACAAAGCCACGGCGGCACAGCCTTCTTTTTGCACAGGAAGAAACACTTTCAATTTCTCTTTGTCTATTTTTTTGTTGTTCGTTGTCCTCTTGAACCTTTTCTATTGTTTATTTTTGTCCCCTCTATACTACCACAACCAAGCTTGTGGTATTTTCTTTTGGGATTTCGGGAAGGCGTTAAAATCGGACAAATTCTTGCATCTCGACAATATAGATGATACGGCACAGGCTGCGTCTTGAAAATTAATTTACAATTTGCACAGACAAATAGACTCTTAACTTGATCATTCATCTCTACAGCTGCGAATCTTCGAATGGAGCGGTTGGACGCGTCGGTTGTGCAAAAGGAACAGGGATTGTGTAAAAGTCAGACGGTCTCGCCGTGCTAGTGACGAATACAACGCTATTCAGGGGCACTTTTCTCAACTCTACCATCACACACCATGGATCAACCTCTTCCGCCCAAGGTTTGTTCGTAATAGCGCCGGGGCCAACAAGCGGGTTGGCAGGGGGGAGAGAGTTCCAGCCCCTGCTTGACCCAGTTGTCTATTTTTCACAAGAGCCGGTGCCAGATCGACAGCGGTGGCGTTGTCTACACCAGTGGATTCGCGATGCTGATTTGCCCTGTTTTTGGTGCGTGTAATCCTTTACGTATTTTGCTCAGGGGTATTTCAACGTTACAACAGTGTTAAATGTGCTTGAAACATAGGGACGGCACGGCAAAGCGCAGCAAATCGCCTTCGTAAATTGGCTTGTGCAACGTGGAAAGAAAATTGCCGCCCAAAACAGAGATTGGTGCTGTATTTTGTGTCTTGGGTTTTGGAACAATGCCAGCAACGGTATCGTTGACGTGACAAGTCTCGCACTGGGCCACACCCCTGCCAGTCAGTAAACCTTTTTTCAACAGCCCTTGAGCCTCCAGCGTTACTGGTTGCTGCTTGACGTTGAGTATCGTTGCCAGACTTTTCTTACTATCGCTACACGCAGGGATGGTATAGTTTGACCGGAGCCACAGAAACATGACAATGGTCAGATCCTACCGCTGCGAAAGGACGTGAGCAGGGGAATGGCCAGGGTCATGAAGAAAAGAGGCCGGGCTGAAGTCCAAGTTGGTAATTTGGCGCACATGCATGGTTGGGCGGTCATGCAAGGGAATGCAAGGGAGATTGGACCAAATGCGGGTTACCGGTACAAGTGATGAGCGGGCCTCGAAGAACTGGGCAGTGGCTTCTTTTTGGTGGCGCCCAGCAATGAATAATTGCGGACAAATCGGACAGATGCAGGTGGCGCGGTGCAATGCAGGTTGGAATAGGATTGGTGATGGTTGCACATGCTTTCACACCAAAAAAAATATCACGGAAATGAAGCATCACGCACAGTGCAGACAACGTACAGTCTGGAGATGGCATGTCCACTGTGCGCCGTTTGCTCTCGCGGTTTGGGCTGACGACTGACGGCTGGCAACTGCTCTGAGGCGTTGATGCTACACTACTGGTGCAGTAGGCACGATTATGCGACCTTGTTTTTGCTTCTTCCATACTTACCGAGACGTCACTTCATTCGCCAGCACCGCTCTGCAGCTAATTTCTTTTTGGAAAAGCAAAAAAAGGAATCTGAAGAATGCACCGGATTTTAGACTTCCTGCCGTGTTCAATGGCTCTCTGCGGAGAGATCGTCACAATGCAACACAGCCTGGGCGACTGAGATGTGATTCACAAAGCAAAAAGCAAAAACGAACCATGCCATTAAGCAACAGCAACAGCAACAGCAGTCTCGATTGCGTACCGGCGGTAACTAAACGACGCTCCCGACTTCCGCGGCCCGAGACACGGCCAGCCAGCCTTGGCCTCTGTTGATTACCAGCACGAGCTATGGGCTACTGGTACCAACGCAAGGTCTCAACCTGTGATCCTTGTAGCGCTCACTGCCAGTCTCCACGCCTGGTTTCCCCTCTGGCCATTATTATGCGCTGAGACATGAGCCGACCAACAAAAAGAGCCCAGTTCGAGATTACTGGTATATCGCCGTCGCATTATAACTCTTGCGCCAGAATTTGTCTCCCACCGGAAGGGGGCGAGATCAGTATCAGACCTACTGGCAATAATACCGGTGATATCGTTCTTTCCTCCACGCTCTTTTTAATTAACATAGTCTCAAAGTCTACCATCGCGCCCCTACAGGACCGTCACCACCCGGCTCGATGAGTTAGCTTCAAGCTACTTGTGCTACTGGCCCTGGCCCCTGGACCCCCAAGCTCTCGTTGGCTTTGGTGCCTAGTCAGCCTGCCAAATTAGATTGGAGAAGCACTTTCTTTGTGCAGGCACGCGCCGAAGGCTAGCCGTGTCCAGCTAACGTTACGTCGACGTTGAAAGCTCCCGCTCCAAGAGAGGCCAGCGTTTCACGCCATCCCTCATTCACGTTGCGCGTCGTCGGTGTCGGCCACTCGGACTGGCTGTCGAGCTTTCAAAGGACAAGACGAGGCGGGAAGAAAATGGCGCCGGGAGCTCTCCTCATTAGCGGTAGCCGAGAGGCGGAAATTCAATCCGTCCAGGCGGACCGTGACCCCACGGCCGCCCCCTGCTTCATTCACTCATGCAGCGTATCATTGGATGAGCATTGGTGCAACAGCTGCTTCTTTGGCTCGTCATCTCTCTTCCCTTGCCTCGCTAGGCCGCTGCTGCATGCATGCAGGCTTGCTTGCTGGCTGCTGCTGGGCTTGCTGCTGTCGAAGAATCCCGGCTGCGTGGTCCGTCCTCCACTCCAAGCAGAAAATTAACCCTACCGACCA
This sequence comes from Akanthomyces dipterigenus, assembly GCA_030783385.1. Lineage (NCBI taxonomy): Eukaryota > Fungi > Ascomycota > Sordariomycetes > Hypocreales > Cordycipitaceae > Akanthomyces > Akanthomyces dipterigenus. The sequence goes on along the minus strand of JARJRE010000209.1, from coordinate 19,213 downwards.
GCGCCGATCCTTGCCCACCAGCCCTTTGGCGCCCCCCCTGCTGCATCTTCTTTTGGCTGTCGCTGTCGATGCTGTGGGAAATTCTCAAATTGCCCCGGCCCCAGCCTGCGCCGATTTAATCTGGCTGCAGGCCATCGTCTGCTCTTCCTCCCTCTTCCCGTTCTTACAATTTTCAAAGCCTCTACATTCGCTTTTCCTTATCGTAGCCTTTCTGTCTTTGTTCTTCGTCTCCGGTTTCGCTGCTAGATCTTCGATACGGGGGTTTCCATCTCGTCCCGCCTCCACTCGCAATCGCCGTTTTGTTTCGACTCCAGCCTCCAGTCTGCAGGGTCCAAATCTGCCCTTTTGAAACACGATTCACATCGCACCACGGGCCTACAACGACCAGCCAGCGAGCCAGCCACTTGACTGCTGAGCCAACGCTTTGAGAAGAGTTCTGTGTTCTCTCGCCTCGGTAACTTTCTATGGTTATTTGTGCTGCTCCCACGCTTTGGGCCCAAAGTTTTTTCCTCATTTCCTTCTACGCCCGCTCCAATCCCAGTGGCGCCGAGTGAGCTCATAGAGTTTTGCGCCGGCTCCCATCCTGGACGTCCGTGCCACAGCCGACGAGATCGCAGACATTTGGATATCCGTCGCGTCCCTCTAGTGAATCCCGCAGACTTCCCCTTCGCCAACCGTGAAAATGGTCAGCGTTGCTGCACCCCTCTCCATCATCATTGAGTCCAAAACTTCATCCACAGGATCATGGGACAGCAACAGGATGCACCCCTCGCCATTAGCTTCGCATCCATTCAGGATCCCCACGCCTAGCTTTACGGATCTCGACATTCCAACCGACCTGCAGTATACTTCACGTCCTCAGTCGGATTTGAATGTCGCTGGCACCCGCACAAGCTACCTGGGAGGCGATCTACACGAACCGATCCGCCATGGCGAAAATGTTCGGCGCCGTCGCAGTCGCGACGATGTGGCTGCTCTGATAGAGTTCCTCAGGACCCATGAGCCGCCCCCCGATAACTTCATGTCGCAGCCCTACAGTGCCGAAGAAGAAGAGCGCGGCAGGTGGGAAAAGCTCAAGGTCATGGGCAAAAGGCGAAGCAAGTCCATGAGTAGGGCTCCTGCTCCCATGCGACTGCCTGATTCTGCTGTTGCCGGCGTCACCACTGGTGGTCACCGTCACATTGCCATTTCTATTCCTCTTGACGCCTCCCACTTTGGCGACACCCCCAAGTCGCAATATCCTGTTCCCGACCAAGATGCGCAGCCTCCTGTTCCGCCCCTACCGGAGTCGGTCCGCACTTTCAAGAACGACAAGGGCGTCGTCACCGTCCTCAGACCCCTCTCCCCGATCCAACACTCCAGCAGCGCGGCAGCCAGCCCGGCGTCGCCTCGCCGCTTCGATAGAGACTATCCTCCACAGTTACTACGAAACCGCCGCATAATACCTCCGTCCTCTCCTCCCCCGTCTCCTGCCAACTCCGAGCAATGGCCTCTGGTCCACACAGAGGCCGAGTCCGTCTCGAATGCCCAGCAGTCTGCAGCTTCCTACGATGCCAACGAAGAGACTCACTCCAAGATCGCCCCGCGCCAGACGTCCGAGTTTGTCCGCGCAGCTTATCCCACACGCGGTTCAAGCATGGCTGCCTCCCCGCGAACCAAACATCACCACGCATCCTCTATTGACGAAGTGATCGCGGAAGAGGAGCCTCATAGCAGAAATCCTTCACCCATGCCTCGCGAAGGCATGATGCGCCGCAACACCGAGCGACGCGTTGGGCACCCGCCCGTATCTTTGGCAACGTTGCCTATCGCGCGGTCATCGACTTCCAACCTACGATCGGAGTGGCAGGCCGACAAGGAGCCTAATGCCAGGCGTCCGAGAGTCACTCAAGTGACGGAAAGCCCTGTCATTCCTCGTGACGAGTCTCCTTCGCCACCTGCGAGCATAACGTCGGTCAAGAGCCGCCGTGACAGGGTACGCGACAAGAAGCTGCGAGATCTTGCAGCGGCACGAACCTCAAAGGTGGCCAGCAGGCCATCGCCCACAAGGACTAAGGACACTGAGCATTCGCATCGGTCCTTGGCCAAAGGCAAGTCTGCTCCCGCGGCCACTGCTCAATGTAGTCCGAAACTATCCACCATAATGGTTGTGGTCGACATGAAGCCGGACGGCGAGGTGGCCAGCAAGGAGTCTCCAGCCACGGCAGACGACACCGAATCCGCCATTGAGATGCTGCCAGAAGCCGTGATAAAGCTCCCTACGCCACCCACCTCGGCCGAAACATCGCCCGCGCAAAAGCATGGCTTTGACACGCGCACATCTTTGACGCGCCGCCGCGAGTGGCAAACCAGCCGCGAACAGGATCGCAAAAAAAGAGAGGCAAACGCCCTCGCAAAGGCACACCTGCGACAGCTCGCCGCGTCCGGCACCTACAGTGGCGTGGCCATGGCCGATCTCGAGCGCGATACTCTCCCGCTCTATGAAGCATACCGCGAGCAGCGACTGCACGACATTGAGAGCCGTGTCCGCCGCCTCGAGCGCAGTGGCGACGTCTGGCTGCGAGCCCTCATTCCCATGCTCGAGGGGGTCAACAAGGGCAGCAGTGCCGTCGCCCAGTCCCGACGCCTCGGTGGCAACGACGACGAGACCATCCGTGACTGGGCCTCGGACGATGAGACGACCACGGCCGCTGCTGATCGTCTCAGCCGCGCCTCGCAGCGCCGCAAGCTCATCCGCCGTGCGAGCCTCTCTCGGGAACGCATGCTCGAGGAGCTGATGCGCCGCGAGGAACGTGACATGCTCAACAGCAGTTACGACGTGACGCAGCAGCCGCACGACATCAGCGGAATGGGGTCCATCGAGCCGCTGATGCGCGAGCTCGCCAGCGGACAGGCGGCGGCGGACAGGTGCCCGACGACGATGGCGCCCAAGGTGCGCTTCCAGACGACGGCACCGCGGAGGCAGCTGTCCGAGGATGATATGCCGCCGGTTCCGCTGCGTCCACGGCCTGCAAGCAGCAGTATGAGAATATAATGGTGCAAAAAGTTTCTGCATTGCTTGTTTGCAAGAATTGGGATAAAAGACAGCAGCACATCATTCTTTCTATTTTCTTTACATTTTGTCAGCGACATATATATACCTATTTCTTGTCTTTTTTCACCTGCACCTATTACATGCTTTTCTCATGGGTTTGTAAGAGTTTTACACTCAACATACAAATTCACAAATAGCAAAATAATCAATACCCTTATATTCCATCAATCACCTTCTTCCTGCATCCTCGAGTATCTAAACCCATTGCTATTTTTTGTTGATCATTGTATTATATGTAGCTCGGCATCGTTGAAAGAATTTTCTAGCTATGCTTTATTAACCTCTTTTTTGGATGGGTTTGACGCCCAGAACGTGCTTGCTCCAACTTCTCCCCTAGCCACCTGTTGTCTATGTAAAGTTATAGCTGCACCTCCTGGAACGAATCGCCATCTTGCGTCGATGCAGGCTTCTTGGCATCCTTGTCCTTTTCAGCCTCGTCCTTGTCCTCCAACTCACCGCCGTCGTCCGCTGCTGCGTCCAGAGACGTCTTGCTTTCCGAGGGACGCAGCGCAAGCTTTTGGCCGTCCTTGTCCTCGAGACGCATCTTTTGCTCCTCGTCGTGTGACGGGCGGCGGGCCTTTGGTTCCGGTTCGTGCGGTTGCTCCTCGTCTTGGTCCCGAACCTCGACGCGCTCTCGGCGCGCCTCGGCCGTGTCCTCTTGGCCCTCAATCACGCTTTCCTCCTCCTCTTCTTCCTCTTCCTCTTCCCTTCTGTCATTGTTCTTGGAGGGCGCGCTCTCGGGCAGAGGAGCCGGCGCGGGGGGCTGGTTCTTCTGCGGCAGGGGCGGCGGCGTCGATGTCGGCGTGGCCTCGCTCGGGGGCCCCGGCCGCATGGCGTCGAGGTAAAACTTGGTGACGCCGAGGATGCGGCCATTCTTCTCGCAGGCCTCAACCCACTCGGGGCGGACGACGGGTATGTTGTTCTCGACGGCCTTTTCCCAGGCAGTGCCGCGGCCCTCGGTGGTAACAAAGTGCGTCGTGTCGATGCGGACGCCGTCGACAATCTTGGCGCCGATGCGGTCGACGGCGCGGGCGAGCGCCTCGCGCGTCGCGGCGGGCAGGAAGCCCGTGGTGATTGTAATGCCGCCGAGGTCCGTCATGCGGTGCGTGCGCACCGTCACCTTTTCGCTCTGGCGCGTGCCGGCGCTGGTGCGCAGCACCAGGTGGAACGCGTACTCGGTGTCGACGGCGAGGCCGCTGATCTTGGTGCTGTGCATCTGCAGCGGGCGCGGGATGTGGCCGGCCTTTTGGCCGTTGCGGTAGAGCGTCAGCGAGGCCAGGTCGGCCGTGGCGAGCGCGACGGGATCCCACTCGAGCACGACCGACGTCTGCGTGGCGTTGCGGCAGCGCAGCACCGGCGCCGCGGGCTCGGCGGCGCCAAACGAGGCAAAGATGCGCTCCTGCAGCGACCGGAACTTGGCCTCCTCGGCGGACTCCTTGGCGGCGTTTTGCGAGACGTTGATGTCGACGATGCTGCCCGAGGATATGTTGGGCGGGAGCAGGATGGAGGGGAATTCGATCTGAGAGGGGGGGAAGGTAGGGTTTGTTAGCTGCAGCTCATTCGGACAGCACATGCCCTCGGTGGGTAATTGGTGATGCCGTGGGATGCTTTGACGGCGTGAGATGTGCATCAAAAGCTTACAAGGCGCTTGTCGGGCGTCAGGAGCACCGTGACGCCGGCATCGACCTTGCCGACTGTCAGGGACACGAGCATGGCTGCTGGGTGCCTGGCGGTGTTTGGTGTGACGGTGCTGTTGCGATTTGCGGCTCAATGGGCTTCGCGTCGAGCCGAATGGATTATATACGTCGTATCTATGACAGCTCTGCGTATTGTTGAGGAGCAGAGGATCGCTGTCGTGTCGTTTGCGTCGAGGTGGTGATATGGAGAGGCTGGGCTGCTGCGCTGCCAGCTGGCGGAGCTGTGGTGAAGCTTACACGGCGGAAAGGTGCCAGGGGCTTGTGTGGGAGGCACGCCATGGAACTACACTATTGAAAAATCATTGCGAATTCAATGGTTTCAATAGCATCCTTTGATGTTTTTAGACTAGTTTAACCTTTTCACAAACCTTGGCAAATCTGCCTATTGTGCGTCATCGCCAATCAACGGTCGTGTCCATAGCTATCATTGAGGTTACGTCACGTGATTCGTGAGGCGTAGGCATCGCCTCATGATACATTTTGGCTGGCCAGTTTTACTAATAAAAGCCTTTTTGCTTTATTCTGGTTTATTAGTATCACAATGTGTCTGACAGGTTTGTTTGTAGCAAAGTGGTTGCTTGGCAGCGTCAGCTCCATGTATGCCGAGTCAGACACAGTTGCACAAGTACACGTCTAATATTGTACATGTACCTAGAATCAATCTCACTATAGAAATGCTTCGTCTTCAAACATCACACGTCAAGTTTACATGCTCAAACATCCGAGCGTCCTACAGCTCCTGGTCATCATAGGCATTCCACTCAGACCAGCCCTTGGTCTCACCGGGCAGCTTGATCGCCTTCCACTCGTCCTCCTGGACATGGTTCCACTCATCGACCGGAATCCAGCCAATGTAGGCGCGGTCGCCGAATCCGCCCACCCAGTACACCTTGGTGACGACCATGCGCGTCCAGTCGCTTGTGTGGATGTGGTTGCCGGGGAGCCAGTACTTGCTGTCCGGGTGCTTGGCCAGGTAGCACGCCTTGAGCTTCTCCGTCTGGGCCTCGCCGGCATTAAAGGGCTCCAGGTAGCCAAAGAGCGCGAACCGCGGCAGGTTGTCCGCCGAGTACGGGACCGTGTCCGGGATGCTCGGGTCTGCCGAGTTGGGCGGGACGTCGTCGGCGCTGCCGCGGCCGAGGAAGGGCAGCAGGTAGGACACGGCGCGCTTCACAACGCCGATGCGCTTGGCGGGCGGGTACGGCGGCACCCACTGCAGCGACACGGTAATGTTGGAGCCGGCCTGCACGTTGCGAAAGGTGGTGCCAATCTTGAGCTCCAGGATGGTCGGGTTGCCGACGTCCTCGCAGTCGGCGACGTAGTCGACCAGGCCGATGGGCTGGCCCTCGACGCCGTGGTCGGCGAGCGTGCCGCTGCGGCGCGACGAGGACGATGTGCTGGGAAAGACGGTGGAAAAGGTGGCCAGCTTGCTCAGGCCCAGGATGCGGCGGCCCATGACGGCCGACTCGTAGCTGGTGGGGATGCGGTGCCCGGCGGCCGCGGCGGGCGGTGCGTCGCTGCTGTCCATGGCATGCTGGTTGTTGCTGCTGGCCACGGCAGTGGCCGTGCTGCCAATGATGGCGAGGGCGGAGGAGAGCTTCATGGTTTGAACGAGGATGGGAGAATGGTGGGTGGCCCAGGGTGGATGAGGCAAACGGTCCGTTGGACTTTGGCCAACTTGAAACGACCGAGGTCAGTGTGTCAGACTAGATGTTTAGTCCGCGGTCCCCTTTGACTTTAAATAGTGAATAAAAAAGCCGGCAAAATACGGAGCTACATGCCAAGCAAGTGGCGTGACCAGTTTTTTTTTTTGGCAGCAAGAGAGGGGAAATAGGTGGCGGTTGGGAGCGCCGTTTCGGTTCTAACTGCGACGTCAAAGCCTCGGGGCAGGTGATTCTGAGTGGAGACCGTTGGCTCTTGCTGATTGATAAGATTAGATCAGGCGGTTGCAGCTGCCACCCTACACCGGGCAGAGGCGGAAACGCTGAGAGGGACTCGGGCGCTGCGCGACATTTGCGCGGTATTCAATAGCATATTTGGGTGGACCTGCAGTAGTTGTTTGATTTTTGATGTGGCTGTCTGGTGGCTTTCTTGGTCAACAGCGTCTCGGTTGCAGCGGTGGACTGACAGCAACATGGTATTCGGTAATATTGCATCGGGCTCGGGTCGGCCTCCGACGTAAGACAGAGGGTTACTTTTGAGATTTCCCACACCGATCCTCACTGGATAAAGGTCTGGGAAAACTAGCGAACAAGATTGGTGCAGCATTTCTATCAAACTGTCAAAATAGTGCTATATATATCTACTTTGTGATGACAAGTTTCAGCCAGGTAAAACCCAAAAGCAATCTTCATCACGTCCCGAGTTTGTTCCAACAAAAATCACATCATCGTCGGCGTCCCCCATAACGACATCATCCATATTTGGCGAAACTCTTGCGTCGCTAAAAACAATACTTGCCGTCCCCGAAGTATCTGAGTCGTCGTCAATGACCATTACGTCATCCTCATGCACGCAACCTACATTATCCTGGCGCAGCAGCCACTCGTGCAGGTGCCTATAGAGCACATGAACGGTATTGGGCGGAAACGCGTTGCCGATTTGCCGTCGAATTTTTGTCTTCGTTCCCACGAAGCGGTGCTTCTTTGGGAAGCCCTGAAGACAAGCAAGCTCTCGCAAAGTAAAATCGCGCAGTCCGCTTGGGTGGTATGCGTTGGCACCCCCAGTCGTGATGGTTCTTCCCAGTTTGTTAGCATCCCACCGCGGAAGCGGAGGGTGGAAAGACTTGACGCCTGCCGGATCGTGCAGATCATCGCCGTTACGGACGCGCGCCAGGGTGCTTGCGATCGTGTTGAATGGCTTGGTGCCATTACCGCCGTGCTCCGAGTGAGTCGGGGCCGGAAAGGGGGGCAGCCGCTCGCCCGGCGCGGCAGCAATCATGATGAGGCGCTTCCGATCTTGTGGCGACCCCCAGGTGCACAGTCTGATGATGCTCCATCGTACTGAGTAGCCCAGGTCGGTGAAATCACGGATGAGCGCCCAGAGGTGAGCGATGTGCTTTGCAAACGTGATGCCAAACGTCTGTTCAAGCGTGATGAGGCGTGGTCGCGTCTGCTTGATGAGTCTACGACATGTATATAGAGCCGCAATGTTGGCCTCGTCGTTGGATCCGCTATGTGTATGCGCAGGCGACCAGACCTGGCACGGGGGTGACAGGTGGAGAATGTCGACAGGTTGTCGCTGCTTCTTTCTGGCATACTTCTCGGTATCGCATTCGTAGAGGCGGGTGTACGGAAAGTTGCCGCTATAGGTTTCCTAAACCTCGGGCTCCTTGTCGATAGCGTAGCGCACCTTGAAACCGGCGTCTTGCGCGCCTCGCGAGACACCACCAGCTCCGGAGAAAGAATCAAAGAGCGTGTATGCCTGGTCAGGACGTCTCAAGATTGGTGTGCCCAGCGGTTTGGAGGATTCTGGATGCGCATTCCAGGCGCCGCCACGCTTTCGGCGCCCTCGCCACGCCTCTGAAACAGTGCTGTCGAGCACGCGATGTTCAGGATTGAGGACATCGTCGCTTTGGAGGTGCTCAATCAGCTCCTCATTCGGCTTGGTTCTGTTTCGGGCGTCGATTGAATAAGTGATTGAGATGCTCCATCGACACACAATCGGCCCGGACTTTTGAGCCACTGTTCTCTGCTGTTCTAGGGATCGGAATGAGCGGGCGTATCGGTCGATGTCGACGGCATGCACTGGGTATCTGGCGTTTGTTACGACAAGAGTCCGCCATCGAATGACTTGGCCGGGTCTCACGTCGACTAGAACTGGGGTTTCGGGGTCTTTGTTTAGCTCCTTGTGCATATGAAGCACCATGCAAACCTCGTTGATGCGGTCTCTGATTTTGCCATTCAGATGACGGAGCTTGGTGTAAGGTATTCCACGGATGTACACGCTGCCGACCCGATCGCGAATAATTGCCGTGACTTGTACAAAGTCGATTTTCAGCTCGCCCAAGCATTGGTCTCGCACTTCAACAAAATTTTCGGGCTTGACAGTAGTGCCACAAGGCGCTGTCACGGAATCTAGCTCAGTCTCGTCTGGGCGATGGTGCTGTACAAGTCTCTCCGAATCGTCCTTTGTGAGATCAATGACCTCGGAGGCAAACAGGACATCCGGGTCTGCATCTTCCTCGATGATTTCGCAATATTGATCGTTGTCGGCCGTATCTGGTAGGATAGTTGAAGTGGACGCTACGCTAGCTGACCGTTGACGTCGACGTCTAGAGCGCGTATAGACATCATCTTCGCTGTCGCTGACCAGTAGAGTCTCCATGGATTTTTTTTTTGAAAGTTTGGCAGCCAACAAGAGTTAATGCATCTGAGAGAATGCCAATTGAGGGCGACGATAGATAGAGCAAGGATTCCAACAAGATTGAGCACACGCAATTGCAAGACTGAGAGCAACAAGGCCAGAACAAGGCGGCGAATGCCGACGACACCACAGCAACGTCCGGCAAGTTTCGATTCCACAAAGATTGAAGATACGGGAGATGCACAAGCGACAAGCGAGGCTAGATGGAATAAGTAGGGCAAGAAACAGGTGCACGCAGGCGGCGATGTGGGAGCCCTAAGAGCAGTGAATACACAGGGCCCACAGCAAGTGAGAAGATACTGACTTGGATAATGCTTGTCGCCTCGGAGCTACCTACTAATAATTGAACAAGGCTTGTCAAGTGTCCGTCCTTGAATGTGGAATCGCGGTCGAATGTGTGCTCTGCTCCTAATGTTGTGGAGCGCAAGTTTCGTTTGCACTGGCGATATCGAGGACGCTGCAGTTAAACATCAGACCTGCTCAGAGCCACCGTTTGCATCGCTCTCTCTGACCGTTGCTGTTACAGAAGCATCTCGATCTGCATTATTATTATGTTGATTACACTGTTTTCTCCATCAGGTTTTCACAGCTTCTTGTATGGCTTCGTCGACAAGATGTCTGCGGATACCCGGGGCCGGCCCTAGGCAAATGCACCGCCTGGAAAGGCCCTCGATCAGCATTTCGACGTCGATTGTAATCTTGCTCTGCGCCGTGGGCAGCGATGGCGGCATGGGCGGTTGCTCCATCATCCAGTTCACGCCCGACACCGGCGGCGCGTTCGAGAGCACGCGCAGCCCATTGGGGACGTCTTGTCGGTCGTCGAGCCGTCTACCGAAGATTGTCCAGTCTGGCAGCTCGGGCTCCCACTCTGGCGTCGTCGGGCTGTCCGAGTCGGCGTCGCTTCCTTCCGATCCAATGTGCAGAGTGACCACCTTTTGGGACGTGTCCTTGACGTGAATGCCTCGCTGTGCCAGATACTCCTCAACATCTGCGGCTTCGAGCCACTCGCCGGCCAGCTGTGGCAGGTCCGTCTCGAACCACGTGCGCGTGAGACCATACTTGAGGCGCTGCAGCTTGGGCGGCGCCAGTCGCAGTACAGTTTCCGCCGCGCCCTCGATTTTCCGATGCAGCTGCGGCAGGAAGCGTCCGGCATAGTCGACATCACCCAGGCTGTTTCCGGGAGACGACTGTCCGAGGGACTGGGCGAGCAAGATTTCGCCAGGCAGCACGTTCATGCCGGCGAGGAGCTCTGGCGTGAAGCAGCCGAGCTTGCCCTTGTCCAGGGCGCGCAGGTTAAAGTCGGCGACGGAGCGCATCAGCCTTTCCGAGAGGACTCTGCCGGCGCACGTGGTCCTGGAGCAGTCGAGCAGGTTGCAGCCCAGCGTGTCCTGGACCTGGACGCCGCTGCGGTGGAGAAGGCTGGAAATGTCCAGCGACGTCTTGGAGACGGCGACGGCGACCTCGAGGGGCACAAAGCCGACGGGGTGCTGGAGCAGCGACTTTTGAAAGTCGCGAAAGGCGGACAGGGTGCCGCGGAGGGCGGTCTCGAGCGCAGTGGCCTTTTGCTCGGCGGCGGCGAGGGTGTCTTGCTTCTTGGAGCGATATCTGCGCTGCGCGAGGCGCATGCGGATTCGACGGGACTGATGGGCTGTGAGTGGGATCGAAGCTGAGAGCTCAGGGCAGATGAGAAATGCTCACAGTTTCTTCGTCCTGCTCTTTTACGTCGGCCCCGGGTTCCTGCATTCGCGGGCGACCAGCACGAGGGTTTTGTGCCTGCATTGGTACGTGCCCTCTCGCTAGCTGCTATTTTGCCTTGGATCAAATGTGTATATGTCTTCTAGACGGTCGCATAGGAATCCTTTTGTCCATCAATGTGGCGATGCAAAATGAGGGGAGCAAAGCATCCCCGTTGCAATCGCAGCTTAGACAAGTTGGCCCCCGCTTCCGGTTTGAGCTGCATCCAGCCAATCGGGTGTTACGCTTGGACTCGATTGGCTCCGCAATTTGTCTATGCTCAATCACGTATCAGGGATTGAGTTGGGTTATGCTGCGAAGGTGCAGGAATAGTTTCCTAGAAGTGAAATGCAGATAGAAGAAACAGACTGGCGGGCATGGCATTGTGGGAAATCTTGCTTGAACAATCAGAGCTACGGTGCGGCGGTGATGTTGAACTCGATCAACTCACACTTATACAGCAAAGCCATCACCTGAAGTATATTTCGTCTTGATCCGGGCCATCTCTTTATTCTTGGTGCACAACTCAAGAAAAGAACCAAGATTGACACATCGCAGTCGCCTCTCTTTGAGATTGTGCACGGAGCTCTTTCACTTGTGCCATAATGTCTTGCCGCACCAGCCTCCGCGCAAGCCCTCTGTCTCCCCAGATGTGGACAAGGCCGAGGGTTTCATAAGCAAAGGCCCCAGCACCATGACCGCGGACGGCGACGCCCGCCACGTTGGCCGCACCGGGAACATGACCTGAGGATACTAGGCACGCGATTGCCGCCCTTTGCGTAGGCGGAAAAGAATTACAGACGTATGAGCTTTGCTGATGTCGAAATCTCATGTGCCAATTGGCTCTCTCTGAGACGAGTTTATTTAAGTCTCGGCAACTATTCCACAGACGCGCGTGCCACTCGCTCCGTGACTAGTTTCAGCCTGGGCCGCTTGAGAACCAACTAATGTCTACTCAGTCATCCAAGAGAGTTTAGAAAACGTTCTTTACTTCTTCATCTTCCTTCCTCTTATTCCTACGGCTCGCCCCTGCAGATCCGCCCCCTGTCTGTGCTGCCGTGAATGAAACGGGGCAAGGCTGTGCCATGTAACCCTGGCCCACCGCCTGTCGCAGCGCCGGAGCCTCCCAGCCAGCTATATCCGGGACGCTGCCGGGACTTGCAGAATTCGTCCAAGAAAGCTTGGTCATTCAGAATTGTCATTTGCTTGCTTTCTTACACCGCTGGTAGTCGACTAGCGCTTCTCGGGTCCCTGCAGAAATGCGCTCAAATATGCTCATTGCGTTTCTCTCAATATACGCGTTCTGTGCTCATCGCCAGACTGTATAAATAGCATGGACATGTCAGCCTCTAGAATGAGGCGAGTTGCACTACAGATCACCCAGCTTTCTTCACACAATGCATCTCCAACAGATTTCCACAGTAGTCATGGCTGCTACAGCCATTGGCGCACCAACTACAAACTCGACCACAGGTTCTGTCCATTCCAACGCATAGAAGAAACCCTTCCATCACCAAGTACTAACCATCAATGCAGAGCCGCCGCCTCGCAGCTTTGGCTTCGTCCTGTACGACTCGTTTGACCTGCTCGACATTGCCGGCTCCATCGAGCCGCTCTTCCTCCTCTCCTCGCGCCAGCCGCTCACCCTCAGCATCGTCGCCGAGACCATGGCGCCCGTGCACATGCGCCCGGCCGCCGGCGAGCCGAGCGTGGCCGGCTCCCACTTTCAGCTGTCCGTCAACCCCACGCACACCTTTGCGAGCCCGCCCGCAGACCTCGACGTGCTGTTCGTGCCCGGCGGCGGCGGCGTGCGCGCCGGCAACGTCTCGGCCGCCGTCGACTTTGTGCGCGCCACGTACCCGCGCGTCCGGCACCTCATCACCGTGTGCACCGGCGCGGGCGTGGCGGCGCGGGCGGGCGTCCTGGACGGGAGGCGCGCGACGACCAACAAGGCGGCGTGGGGGGCGATTACGCCGCTGGGGAGCAATGTGCAGTGGACGGCGCCGGCGCGGTGGGTGGTGGACGGCAATGTGTGGACGTCGTCGGGCGTGGCGGCCGGCATCGATCTCATCTTTGCCTTTATCGAGACGTTTTACGGCAGGGACATTGCGCACCGCATCCAAGGCGCCACGGAGCACAAGCGCACGCTTGACCCGTGCGATGATCCTTTTGCGGCGTGGAATAACGTCACTGCAAGCGGTCACTGCAAATGAAGGAGAGGCTTACAAGAAATGGATAGTTTGTGTAAAAGAGGTCAAAATAGGAAAAAAATGATAACTCTTGCTCACTCCACCTCTTTCCATATAAGCTCCAGCTGAAAGATCTGCATCCACTCATCGCCGCGGTTCGCATCCGCCATGCCCGTCTGCATGTTTTGAAACATTTGCGCCCCCGTCGCTCCATTCTCCGTCTCGTACCAGCCCAGAGAGTTGCTTCCGTGCAGGCAGCCGTCGTCTGTGCCGGAGATGGCCGCCATGCTGTTCATCCCCGAGTACATGAGGCTCAGCTGGCCCTGCTGCATGGCCTGCATCATCTTCATGTCCTTCATCTGGCGCATGAACAGGATCCGGGGCACCGTCTGCAGGTACACCTCGAGCCTCTTGGTGCCAAAGGCGCGGAACCTGCGCAGCTCTGCGTCGGACGCGGCAGAGCCGGGCGCGCCCGCATCGCACACCGCGCGCCACAGGGTGCGCATGCGCGGCGACCAGATCTGGCAGATTTGCGCGCGCTCGTCGTGCTCGCCCTGCAGCGGCACGTGGTCGCGCAGAGACGTGTGCCGGACAAACCGCAGGAAGCAGTCCTCGCAGAAGAGCGCCTCGCCGTACCCCCACCACCTGCTCTGGGCGAGGCTCTCGCGGCCGGGACAGGCCGTCACGCCGGCAAAATCCCGAATGTAGTCGGCGTAGCAGCTAAAGATGCCGCGGTCCAGCGTCTCGGCAAACTTGTTTAGGTATTCGTTGTAGCGCGGCGCCGCGGGGCAAAAGTCGCAGATGACAGTCTCCTCGGGGCCGTGTTGTTTTGGTTGCAGAAACTTGTCGAGCTCGTTGGGCTTCATGATGCCCTCGTAGCAGGCTTCACACAGGTCAAAGTTGTCGCTGCCGCCGGTGACTGTCCACCAGTTGCCGCGAAGAATGCCGTATTTCGTGCAGGGGACCAACTTGGCGATTGCCGACGCGGATTTGTGAAATGCGGCAAAGTCCTGCTTATTCTCTGCGGCATCCAGCGCAAACATCATGGGCAGGGAGCTGCTTGTCAACGAGCACGTCCACCGCTGCCGCAAAAACTCAATGTACTGATCAAAATCGATTGACCCTGGCAGCTGTTCAAACTCTCTGGAAAAGACGTCAAGCTCGACTTTGTCCATGTAGCATGCTTCGCAGACCTGAAAGTTGTCCATCTTCTGTCGCGTCGTGTACCAGTTTCCGCTGTCTGCTCGGGCTTGTTCCTTGCCTTCACAGGCCGCCAGCTTGAAGCGGCGTGTCGCGCCTTCAACAAACCCACGCCAGTCATTTCGCTCGGAAAAATTTGCCAGGGCTTTTTGAACGTAGACAATGCTCACGTCGCAGAGCCACGTGTCGGTTTTGCCCTGCTCAGTCGGGTACGGCTGGAATTGCGGCTCGAATGCTGTGCCGGCGATGCGATCCTCGAAACACGCTTCGCATGCGATAAACCCAGGGATGCTGTCGTTCTTCATCCCAAAGTACTTGATTCCATCCGACCCAGTCGTGGTCGCTCGCCCCTTGCAGTTGGGTATGACGAGGCGGCGAGAGAGAAACGCATGGAGGTCATCCACACTGTGGGTTTTCAAGGCTGCTGGCCAGATGATGTTCTGTACGCGGGCGTAGCGAAATTGACAAGAAAGCGCAGTGTCGGGCTCGGCCAGGAGTCTGTTGAACTTGGTTGCCAGCGACGTGGACCCGATATGATCCGCGTAACACCTGGTGCAAATTGGAGAAGTAGGCAGATCCGTCAAGTAGTACCAATATAGCGGATAGTCAACCAGCCTGCCTTCCGGACAGAATCGTACAACTTCTTGTCCAGGGCCATCCTCGAGAATTGGAGGCATTGCAGCATGATTTTTGAGCTTCGGGCGACCTTCGGGCTCTGCCCCTAGCAGTCTTGTGGTGGCGCTCAGATTGAGGTTGGACATTTGCTGTTCCACTGAACCCGTCGACACTGAGTTTCCGAGGTTATTTTGGGCCTCAGTTTCATGTTTTGGCTCTGACAAATACGGTATTGTCATTGTTGTCGGAGCGCTCATAGTTGTTTGTTCGCCCGGGATTTCTTGTTGCATCCTGGCTTCATCAGCAGGCGCTGTCGGAGGCGGAACATCTTGCAAATGCGACTCTTCCCTGCAATGATTTTGAACCAAGACAACGCGACCTGTATCGTTGTTCAGAACATAGACATCAGAATCTTGCCGAGCATGCATCTGCTCCTGCCCATAAGAGCGCTCTGCTGTGGGTGTAAGAGGAACGCCAACGGGTCGGTTGCCTGTAATGGTATCGTGCGAGGGTTGGTTATCAATGTGGATGTTGCTATGAGCGAGGTTTGCATTATACGAGTTCGAGTTTGAGTAATGCATAACTGGAGTTGAGGCGCTATGCGAATAAGCTGCCTCGGCAGAAGCATGCGGTATGTACGATGGCGGCGGTGGGGGCATGATGGAGCTATACGAGTATTCTGGTCGGGCCGGAGTAGCATATTCATGGTTCGCCGGTAGATTACGCGAAAAGGGTTGCGCAACATAATTCGGTTGCGGCTGAGGTGGTTGATACTGTCTAGGAGGAAGCGGCGGCGGCTCGCTGTACACTGCAGCGTACGAATGTTGCTGTTGCTGCGGCTGCTGTGGGAAGCTCTAGCTCAGCAAAAAGTCGAGATTTAGCCAGGTTCTCCATGTATGGTTGCATCTTCACAGAGGATGGAATACCGAATATGCAGCACCGCGGCCGCCCGGAGTAGGATGCGCGCCGTAGCGGCCGCTTGTGGTGTCGTGGCTCGACTGGGTGTCAGGCTCACGCTGCTTGGCCAGATGCTGCTGGAGCTCCTGCTTCCCAATGGCATAGCCCTTGGCGATGCCACTTTTGACCGCGTTGGCAAAGAGATCCATGGCTTTCAGTTGAAGCGTTGTGTCTTGTCATGGCTAGCTTCCATCACCCGGGCGCGGGCGCATCGTGACCTTTTATGAATGCGCTTGAAATGCAAGCAAAGCGACTACTCCATCGGGTCAGGATGCGAGGCATTTTAGGCGTCAAGATAAAGCATGCGTGCGACTCTGAGCGATTCAGCCTAGACCCGCTCGCGCTGAAGACGATGTAAATGAAGCTGCGCCTCGGGGCGGTCTAGACTTGGGGCCTTTGATGGATGCCTCTCAGCTGAGTGCCTCGTCCTTGCGTGCATCTCATGCGGTGGGTACACATGCTTGTTGACGATGATGTGTTTTTAACGCTTTTCTTTATGCAGACACTCTTTCGTCTGTCTTCTCTCGACCTTCCGCTGTCCATTGCTAGTAGCCAGGAGCCAAGATGCCCTGCACAAAGAGAAGAAAAGGCGGCTACTTCATGTCGCTGGCTGTCGGAGCAGAGTTGGCCTGGCAGCTATGCTCAGCGCGAACCGATTTCATAAGCCATAGTGGTAGGAGGCTCGAGGTAATAGAGCTTCGGGATAACAGAGGCTCGAAATATGCGGCAGATGCTCAATCATCATTACAGTACTTTCCGCACAGCATTTCAGCGCGCATTAAACACATTTGCAATTTACGCGGCTACCAAGAGCTGCATGAAATGAGTTGTAGTCCAGAGGCGCTGCACTTGTCCCAAGGCATTTCCACCTGCCAATTTTTGCAAGTCATCGGCATGTACAAAACACGGGCAAAGACAGATGCACTGAAAACCAAGCTTCGACGATGACCGAACTAACCGGGACAGCCGCATCCAATGCTCAATGAACGAAAGAACAGACTCCAACACCATCGCAGAGTACCATGGATCAAGAAGAGCCATCGCTGCAGCTTACCGCCAGGACCGAAGAAAGAGGTAAAGTGCAATTACGTCTGCTGGCTTTGCGCATGCGTTTTATTAAGATGTTGCGTTATTTTGAAAGTCTGGTTCCTTTGCGCGCAGGCTGGTCTGGAGCTTTGCTATTTGAGCGCGTCTGTGTTGTATAATAACGAAAGCGTGCATGTCTTTAAGCAACAAAGAACCACATAGTGGACATATTACTTCTTCAGGCGCCGATTGAATGCAGGGCTACATCATAGCTTGGTATTTATAGGCAAGCTAGTCCCCGACATCTTTGAGTTTTGCAATACCATTGCCAGTACTAGGAACACCACCAGTACTAGGAACACCACCAGTACTAGGAACACCACCAGTACTAGGAACACCACCAGTACTAGGAACACCACCAGTACTAGGAACACCACCAGTACTAGGAACACCACCAGTACCAAAACACTGCCAATACCAAGAAAGAGAAAGGCTGCATACCATTATCAGAAATAGTCCCGACAATGCTTCGCAACGCGCCACCAACTCGTGACGAAGTTGCCATTACGCGATTCTTTGGAATCGCGTCCATGGAGTCCAACCAAATGCAGTGCATCCAGTTGGCGCAGAGGAATGGACGCGGACCGTTGGACACGCCACCCCAAGGCAGAAGCAGCTACTCGATACTGTGTGGCGGATACATTTTCCAGTTTCGTTGGCCTACTGCGAGGTGCAATCTTTTGCTCATTGACCGCGCGCGAGCTACATATACGACTCTGATGCCAAATGAATTCCACTATTCACGGCTTGGAAACTTGGCAGTATATCAGGCCAGAGCCTATCATTTAAACGCCACTGACAACGGCGTTTTGTTCGCAGATTTACCAAATAACAGCACAAACTCCGAGGCGTCCTTGTCCCGAGTGGCAGTACGGGATCTTGCAGGGTTTTTGGCACTCCACCAACAGCGTGTTGCGCAACAAATGAATTGAAGAGTCACTGCTAATGCTCTTTGACACAGGTTCTTTGCCCGTTCCGTCAACAATGCACCGGCCGATCTGCATGCACGAAGCAATCTGCTGCAGCAGTATACGTTGAAGCTGACTAACCTCGAACAGGTAGTTCCCGTGCGATTCCATGAACAGATTCAATTCGTCAAGGAGGAAATGGGCAAGCTATTTGAAAACGACTGGCCCATGGTGTACGGCAACTTGGGCGTCGGCCCGAGCAACTGCTTCTTCGATCCGACCTCGGGGCGCCTGCTGGGCTGCAGCAACTGGAGTCGGCTCGAAGCATGCCCCTTTGGCGTGGCCGAGGCCGCCATTGATCTTTTTCTCGGCTACAGGAGCAGCGAGAGTAGATGCGTAAAGGGCAACAGTGTCCTCGACAGCAGGCCCTGGATGCTCGTGCCCGAATATATGCAGTGGAAGCGGTACTTTTTCGCAGAGCTGAAGAGCGTCATGGAGTGGCAGTGGGATGATCGTATCCATGTCGCCCTGGCGCTGGGGCAGCTGCTGGACATGCATCATGCGCTCCAAAGCTTGCAGCACAATGGGGAACTGGCGCGCTTACCAGACAATGATGAGCTGTGGCTGTACCTGGATGTCATTGTTCGGGGTACCGGGATGACGGAGGAACAGCAGAGAGGGAGGTTTTGGGATGACTCGATTGATTTTTGGCCTTGGCAGGCGGAGTTGACGATTGAGAAATGACCATACAGTAGAGGTTGCAGTCAATTTCTGAGATGAATAGCACTAAATTCGACGACAATGTTGTATTCTTCGTTGCGCCCATCTGCCTGGTGAGGTAGAGCAGTGTCTGGATGGAATTCTGCTGCGCTGCACGCTCCTCATCGTACGAGAATTAGCTCTAAAGCATGGAGAGGGCAGCTGTTGGTCGCAGGTGGGTTGCAGTATCGCGATACGATAAAAACAGTGTATATCCGTTCTTATTGTGGTGTTGAAAAGTCTCTGATTTGCATTCGTTTGTGGCCTCCCAGAGCTCTGTGGCGGCCACCTAGAAAAGTGGGTCACCATACATTTGGACCAATGGGAGCTCTCTATTCAGGTCCTCTGCCTGTCACCCGGCGGTCGCCCACCTTCACCACGAACAGGTCATCAACGCAACAGATTATTATTCGATCAAAAATTAGCGATAAAAATATAGAAAAAATAATACAAGGCCTATAGGCTAGTCGTCCCTAGCATCTTATCTTCGGGGGTGTACTATAATGGCTGTAGACTATCTTTGAATGTGTTGGTAGTGATGTGGGTAGATGCTCAACCGCCGGCTTTTTTTGTAACCCGTGTGCCTGCCACTGTCCCTGCTGCGCCCACACC
>JARJRE010000206.1:0-61644 GCA_030783385.1 Akanthomyces dipterigenus | reverse complement strand
CCCCCCCCCCCCCCCCCCATTCACGTCACGTCCAGCCATCTAGCCACTTGGCTAGCGCGCGTGGAACTCGGTAATATATGCTTGGGAGCTGAGACACCAAGGCGCGCGCGGGTTTTACTTTTTTCGACCTGGAAAAGCGTCCGTCTTGTCCTCCTTTTGGTTTCCTGCGCGTCCGATGTATCCTATTTTCGCCGTTGCTTGCTTTTTTCCCTCCCCAACGTTGGTCAGTGGGGGGATCTCCCATTGTCTTGAACATGCATACTGTAACCAAGTTGGGATTGGGTAAAAGGCGCGTCTTTCTTTTTTTTTTTTCGGCATAAAATAACTAGAGTTTAAAAAAAATTGTGAATAAAAAAGAGATTACTGTGAGGCATCTTTTTTCTTGGTCTCTGTGTCGTCCAACCCGCCCCATGACCCCGACACGAACGGCTGGGGAAACAGCCACAAAGACGCAGCAGGTACGGCTTTCTCTCGCTTTTTGCCCATGTTTAGGAAATGGCAAAGTGGTCAGGCGCGGTGCTCCTTTTTGGCCACATCTTGCTTCTCTCGCTTCCGCCGTTTTGCCCTTGCTGCCCCTCTCGCTGTCTCGCTGTTTCTTGTCTGGTGCCAGCACCGTCAATCATCCCATGTCCAAAGTTGCATAGTCGCGGGACCGCTGGCCGCCATCCATGACCGTTTGCATGAATCTGCAAATGCCAACTTGATATATGACTCGTCTGGGTGATTTCGCCGACCGACCGTGCACACCTCGACACCCCTGGTCGAGGCTGTCGTGCCAAATCGCTGGATACCCGTTCAAGTGTAACGTGCCTTGGTGTGTCTGCGCATGGTGTCCCCGTCGAGGTCTTGTGTGACGGTCGAGATTATTCCATGCAGGCGGATAGATGGCCACTCCTCTGCATCTGCCTCAAACCAAGAGGCATGGGCAAGACATGACTGGCACCCCGGCCGCTCGAGTCCAAGGGCCAGGGGGGGGGGACGACTCAGACAGCGGAATTGGGACAAGGCCGTGACTGGTTTGCACATGCACATGCAGAAGAGGCATCCTCTTTCCGCATCGGGTTGAAACTTGGCTATTGGTCCAAGCTTCCCTGGTGTGGATGTGCTTGGCATTTTGGCTTTGCCGTATTGATGTTACAACTCACAAAACACGAGCGCTTCTCATCACCCTGAATCGTGTCGTGCTGGGCAATATTGGTAAATTGGGATGTAATTTACTGACCGCACAGCTGCGTCTTGTCAGGTGCACAATCAGCTGGACATGGCCCAAGTCATGGAGGATAAAGAGATGTGTAAGAAAATCTGGTTCATGAGGTGAAACCGGCCGGCGCGAATAGCTACATTTTAGCCACAGCCTGTCTGCCCACCGGCCGACGGACTTGGGGGCTGATGGGAAGTACGGTAAGCCAAGACACAAGTCACACAACTGATTAGCGTCCCAGCCCACCGCCGTGGCAGCCATGTAACTGAATTGAAGTGTGCACACGAGGCAGAATATGACGTCGAAATGGCGTGGGCAGCAAAGACAGCGATACCAATCATCATTTTAATCGCTCATGCCGACCACGGCGACTCAGTCCAACTACGCATGCAAGCAGCATACAAGCCTGGACCCTGTCGCGGCACCTCCCAGCCAAGCCTCTGCATGAAGCTTGGTAGCGGGCGACATGCATGTCCTCTTTTCTCTCCCATTGGAAGTTGAGATTGCCCGGGAAAGAAGGAGCGTGAATCTGGAAAAGAAAGCATCACACGGCTTCGAATGACCCCTCTGTCCGATCTGCTCATGCAACCTGGACCGTGCTTTTTGGCGTGTCTCTCATCGTGCTGGGAAGGGGGGCGTGTGCAAGTGAGGCGCAACGCCAGCTGGGGATCCCTGCGCTGGCACAGCGGGCAAAATCTGACAGCCAAAACGCCCATAAACTGGTCATTTGAGATGCTGCAGGCGACAGAGCTTGATGAAATGAGCACCGCCACGGTGATATGTGCCTGGCAAAAGGCACTGGATCGAGACGCCATAGTGCAACACATGAGCCACGGCATTGGCCTCGAGTTTGCTTTTTTTCTGGAACGCGGCTCATCAGTCTTGCTCGTTCACCACGCATCTTCTTCATCTCTTCTTCCATCCCGTCGCTTCTCCGCACATCTCCGCGCACCGGTCCGGGAGCGCTGGGCTCTTCACTCAGCAGCGCAGACTGAGGATGTTTTGCTGTGCTGCCCACGGTCGCGTCATTGTGTCTTTGCAAGATGTCTCTTTTCTCGTCGGTGGATATACCAAGCCCAACAACTCGTCGTACGATGCTGAGACCAGGCAGCGGGCTATTGGTGTAAATAGAGTTTGGGATCGCATATGCAGGTAGGTAGTCGTTCATGACAAATCTACCTGCCAGATACAGCCCTCGTTTGTTCGTATGGCTTCAAGTTTGGAGCGGGCCTTGCTTTGGTGGGCATTGCTTGAGGTCTGGCTCTTGACGGCCTACAGCGGCTTTCAGTGGCTGCAGGTGGCGTTCCCCAAGGCCACCACCCAGGCAGCGTGCCAGCAGCCCTGTGGCGACCGGCGGCGGCTGGCAGGCGACTCGCCGTTTGCTGTGGCGCGGTTGCAGGCGATACTTGCGTTGATGTGCATTCGTCTACCAAATTGCGAGTCACTGCTCTTTGTTGCCCCAGGACAAGCCGGCACAAGCCACTTCTTGCACCCGTTTGGTGGCGTCCCCCACCGTCCAGCTCGCAGCTGGTCCGGGTTGGCAGACGGAGTGGCTCCCTCGCTGCTCCGCATCAGTTGCTCTCTCGATATCACCGCCTTCATCGACATGAAACGGACGTTTTCTCATCTACACAGAATCAAACCCATCTTTTCCTTCGCTTCCACTGGTACTCCTCCTCCTTCCGCTCTTACTACATTTACGTTCGCACTCGCTGCCCGTCGTCGAACAAACTCTTTGAGCGTGCATCATTAGCGCTAACTATTCGCTGACCTCACGCAAGCCTAACTGCTATTCCTGTCCATCTTGCTCCTAGCAGCCCACATCGCTACCGTCACTTCAGCCTGAGCGGTCGATCTGCTAAATCTAGTTGCTTAGACCAGCATCCGACCTCTTCTCTCGCTCTCTCTCCAGCCGCTGACCCAACCAGCACTACCTACCTGGAGCAGCTCTCGCTTTGACCTCTGACGCCACCCTTCAGCCTACTGCGCCTCTACGGAGCGCACTGCAGTTGACTTTCCTTTTGAACACATTGGTTCATTCTTCCTTTTATGCTCTGGTCGTCTTGTTGGCTTTGCCATGGTCTGAACCTTACCTCAGACTGGAAAGCTAACCTGGCCACTGTCCTTCCCGCACCGGGGTAGATGGATTATTGCCCGTCGGTACAATATCCGCATTCAAGCAGTTTACCAAATCAGAGTGCCAAATCTTGTTTGCTTGAAACCTTTTCCGGCAAGAGCGAGCCCCACTTTGGCATACTTTCATGCTGCATCATCTTGACTCTGATGAAGCTCTAGATCGCGCGTTGCTTGCCGTACCTTGGCACATTGCATAGCATGGAATCGCTGCCGTCTTACCAAGAAGCAACCACCCCTGCTGACTGGTTGGAACTTGCTGGCCCATACATTCACTTCGCCGACCACCATGCCCTCTGTCTAGTCAATCGCCACTTTTGGAAGGTATTTGCCCCTCGCTTGTGGGTAGACATCCTAACCACCGTTCGCCGGCGTGGCTTGCAGCCCGATGATGGTCAGTTGTCTTGTCGCGGCCTTTCTTGTCCCAGCTTACTTCTCCGTTGTGCTTGCTCTAACACTGCTGTCCCAGATCTTTCCTGGTGGTTCGATTTTACCTTTGTCAAGCTCGGCAATGTCCGCCTCTCCACACGCGGTCTGGCCCGCGTTCTTGACCTCCGTGACTTTGCCAGAGAATGCTACCAGTTTGCTACGGACCAAAACGCCCGGTTCCTCCGCAGCTTGCACATGGCTCTGAAGATGCTGCCCGAGGCAAACGCTCTGTTGCTTGACCACCACACGGAGATTGATCCAAACTCTCTCGTCAGCCTCACAAGGACGCACTCCTCTCCCTTGCTTCTCAGCATCTCGCATTGCTCCACACAGCTCCCCGGTACCTTTTTCACCTCACCCTCTTTACAAAAACTGGTCTATCTTGATATATCCAACCTGCCGGGATCCGTGGCACCGCTGATCCAACCCTCGCTCCTTTCTGATCTACGAATCCTGAAACTTGCTGGGCGTGAACTCGACGATGCCACCTTTGTCGGTCTGGCTGAACTATATAAGCTGCGACTTTGGAGCCTGGACCTCGGCTACAATCGGCTTACCGATTGCATTCTGCAAATCTTGGTAGAGCGTTGCTTTCCCCCCTCGTCCCTGCGCTCGTCTGCCCATTTTCAAGTAGAGGGCAAGCTGAGCGTTTCTGACTACGGCACCGTCTCCTACGGCCCTTTTGAGTTTATCGAGGAGTCTCATTTCAGCGGTAGCTTTAGCAGCCCGGACCGGTTTAATTTGGATGCTCCGACATACAACGCACAGCCCTACTTCTTACACGGCCAACGTCAAGTGTTCCGTTCCGATGGACGAGCCGACTTGCGTTCGGATTCCGCAGATGAAGCAACTCGCATCTTATCACATCAGTCCACAAATTATGATGTTGAAGACACGTATCGTAACTCTAGAGGCATCACCCACTTGGATGTTTCGCATAATCAGATCTCGGCTAGCGGCGTCGAGAGATTGCTCCGGACATCCAACGGACAATTGGAGCATTTTGCATGCGATTCTATGCCTCTTGTATCGGCTCGTAGCGCCGCTCTGAACTTTTGGCCGGCTCATACATCACTCCACGGCATCGTAGGACTAGCCCATGTCTTTCGACCAGTATATTCCCCTAATCTACGGTCGCTGCGAATACACCACTCGCTAGTCACCAATATTCCTACCCTAGCTGCCAGTGAATTGTCCTCGCTGGCCAGGCTGTATATCGCTGAAACTTCTATTCGAAAGCGGATAGATAATGCCTACCCTCAGCGACTCGTGCCTGACACGAACCCTCGGCTCTACTCACTGACGCTGACGCATGTACCGCGGCGATCCTCTGGGCCACTGACTGAGCGTTTACTCGACTTTCTCAAATTGTTGTCTATTCAAGAGCGAAGCATTTCAGAGACAAGTCACACTGGCCAGGCATCATCGTGGCGCTGGCCGGGTATGCTAAAAGGCCTGAGACACCTCCGACTGGAGTTTGAGCCCGACACTCTTGATAAAGATGCCTGCGCAGCCGAGGACGTAGATGCTGAACAGCTGATGAACAGCGGGGAGAGGGGTTTCAGCTTCTTCGAGGACGAGAATCACCTCTTAACACATTCATCGCCAGACGCGGAGTATCGCAGTGCCCGCCGCCTCGGGTCTGGAGGCGCAAGCCGCACAGATGTGAGTGCTAAACAGGATGGCGAATCGGAAAAGACTGCCCGAGACAATTTAGAAACCATTACCCATCACAGCGAGTGGAATGGACGTGACTTTCAGTTACAAGTGTGGTCTGGCCCGGCGCAGCCACACAGCAACCCAATCATCAATGAGTATCGCCGGCTGGTGCTGAACCATGGCAGCCTACGCGATGGTTTAGGCCCGGCTTCCCCATCCCAAGTCCTTGCAGGCGTTCCTGAAAAGTCATACATTTTCCACACGGCGTGGCGTGCAGCGATTATGCCGCCTGGCGAACTGGCGTGCCCCGCACCCCAGGACCCCACTGGAATGCAGGATGTTCTCGACGCTCTGAAAAAGTATCGCGCCAAGGGACGCTGTCTGCACCAGGATCTACAGCGCAAGAGAAATGATGCCACTTTACGCGTTCCACCCGGCGCGCCGCATTTTTTCTGGACTGGTAGCTTGGAGGTGTCGACGAAGCAGTCGTGACATCACGCTGTTTGTGTCCAATAGAAAAGTTGTTACAATTACGCCACTGCATGTTGGCAAAGACACAATCCAAAGTTTGGAGCATGGCTTGTTAACACTGCGGCTTCATGTCGGCGAGAGACGACTCCAAAAAAAACGTACGAGAATGCTTCTGGATAGTTGAAACGTGCAAGTCGGACATTGTGATGAGAAGTCTATGCCATATGGAAAACACTATACGGAAAAGATGTCGGGAAAAACTGATTCTTGCACAGATAAATCGTCCATATATGCGAGTCATGGTAACGACGAAGTAGGAAGATGTCAAGCAGCTCAATGTCGATCTTTTAGCAAGCTCAAGAGATACGATTCTACTCAACAACGTTAAGCAATAATGCGCTTCACAAAGTGGGTATAAGACACAAGTCCGTCCATAACCGGCCGGTCAAAAACACGGCAGATTTGCAAGTGACTGAGATGTCAATTATCGTGAGGTAACTGGGGCGTGTGAAATGGAATCAAGTTTCAAAATGTCTTACGATTGGGCAAAGACATTGTGAAACTGGAGAATCCTGCGACAGGACAAACGACGAGAGAACCCGACGAGACGGCATACGTAGATCCGAAGGTCCGGATACCGGTATGCGAAAGAAGTGGTCGCTAGCTCGATAGAGTGCAATCGGGTGTGTCTCTAAGTTCTGAACGGAAGAACATGGGCATTGTCACGGTTGGGGGAATTATTACTCAATATTAAACCGCTACCATTATCCTTGCTTGGCTCACAACATCAGAATCCTCGGCACGGTGGCGTCGACAGGCTCAGCCTACCCTACGTTGACGCCTTGTACAACAACAAAGTTGCTACAGGTACGTGTTGCCATTTTTCATTGACGATTGTACAATGTATTTTATTTCCCGTATGGAGTCTTTCCGCTGCCTGGCGTACAGCAGCATTGTCACGTACCACTCGAATTTGCCCCACCATTTGCTTTGTCAATGCTGATTACATCGGTCCGCCGGCAACAATCACGAGAGACTCGGGACGAACGAGAAAAAAAAAAGACCTGTCAGTCGTCCAATGGCGCTTGTCTTGAAATTACTAGACACACCGAGCGACGCCAAAAAAAAAAAGGCCGAACTCTTTCACTAAATGGCTTCGCGGGCGTAGCACCAGTGTTCGTAAGGATGGATAGCTGGGCCAAGACAGTCCCCAGTTTTGGACTGGATGGTGGGATGGGGCGCACCACAACTGATGAGATGGCCATGCACGGCTGAAAAGAAGAACCGATGGCTGAGAAAAGTGGTGTGATGGTGGGTGATAATCTCGGAGTGATTGTTGTCAGTGGCGCGAGTGGCTTGGGCAGCGTCTGTCAGGGGAAAAAGAAAGACAGTTGGATAAAATTTGCTTGATATGTGGTGATGGGCGGAGGGGTGTGAAATTGAACCCGCGGACTTGGCCGGGTTGTTGAGATTATTGCTGCGATGTCAAACGGAGGATAAAGCCTGTGGAAGCTGTTAGTTGTTGTTGGCCAAGGTACCGAGTTGGTTGGCCCTTGCGTGTTGAAAAGTACCCAGATACCCAACATATTACAAACTTTAACCACTAATCCTAACCAGGGCTCTGCCGGCTTGAAAGTCTATTACAAATCGGTGGACGGTTCTTGGAAAGAATTTCTAGATGCTTTCGTGATCATTTATCACTTTGTTCTTCGTGGAGTGCTCTGTTGGAGTGTTCTGATGAGGCAGTGGAGGTTCAGCTGTCCTGTGATTCATCCAAGGATACGTACAAGCACTCTCGCTTCAGACCGGCTTTTGGTCCCTTTGAACTCGTTTTTTTTTCGCCGCCAAGTTTCGGACTTTTAGCCGGTGAATTAATGCCCGCCGTCCCAGCGTGTGGGTGCTTCGCTGCCTGTCGCCTGTTCTATTGTCCTAAGCCCCAGACATCGATTCCTAACTCATGCGCCCCCCATCACACGTGATAATTCTTGAATAGAAAAGCGTTTGTGGTTTATCCTCGTTAACATCTCCCAGCGTTTTTCACGGTTGTTGGCGCTCTTGTGGCTACGTGAGCGTGGAAGTATATACGTATTTCTGTCACAGACGGCTATACAAGTCATAATCGGGTTCCTGGTTAATGCTCGGACTGAGGCTAATATAATCCATTACGAACTTAGGGTAGCAGTTTGATTTTGAAGGTTCTGTTACAGTTTCTCAACTGCTGCCGGGTAAGCTTGCTCTGTGGAACTTTCTGCATCGACCAACAAGCATCGCTACTAAAGGCTCTGTTGCACACAATGACTACCCTGGCCGCGATGGGTAGTTGGGCCATCATCAGTTCCATCTCTGCTGATTCAATGTGAGTTCCCGACTAGCTCAAGCCTTTTTCTCCCATTAACATGAATTTTGAAAACGTCTACTTCTCGCCGTCGCCGGCTAGTCTAAACACAATACACCATCAACCATACCTCAGAGGGTTCATCTACGCGATGGCGCGTGCTGTCCCACACGAATTGGTCCAGTCTCTGCTTCAAGGCTGTACCACAATCCATGATGCATGAGACACTTGTCGTCTCTACTTTCAACGGCCGTACTTGTCAACAGCTGGCCATGACAACTGGCCTCTCGATCAGCTAATACACGAAACATGGGACAGCAAAGCTTCCTGGCGTAATCTGTAACGTAGTATTATAGACCCAGCGATCAATCTGCAAATCCCCGAGGGGCGAATCCGGTGGTTTCACGGCTGCCTCTGGAGCCTACGTCGTCTCGTACCGGATCTTTGGTATTCTTGCTGCTACAAATTCCAACAACAGTCTGCCATGCAGATGCCGCGTCTTGGTGTGGCCATGCCAACGCCGGACAGCGACCCTGGCACCATCTGGGAAGAACAAAGACTGCATCTGCCCATTCGCCTGTTCAGCAAACGCAAGGGCGGCTCCCTGTACCACGAGTCCTACACCAGATGGGTCATATTTGCGCTCAAGAGCTAGATGCCCCCTTCATGCTTCGTACTGGACTTGGGTACTCCAGACGACAACACGATGCTGCTCTCCGAGGCTGAGGCAGCCACTGCCGTAGTCAAATTCCAGCTCCGCAACGGCGAGTACACAAATCACCACACAAAGCCAGTCCTCATTGCGACAGTCATGCGGAATCAGGCCGGCCGTCTCACGCAGGCCTATTTCGATGGCAAGAGGAGCAAGCTCGCCATGCGCCAGTCACGCGTGCTGGACTTGTCGGGCGCAGAACCGAGCAGTGATGGGTGGACGATGCTGCGCTGGATTGCCAGCCAGCCAGTTGGCGAGACTCGCTATGCTACAGGAGATGGCGAGGGCAGCCGTGGCAATGATCCTGTCAACATGGCGCCTTTTATACCAGTCAATTAGGCAGACATGAGGTGGATGCCAGCATCCTGTGTTGGCCATTCGTAGATTGTCAGTTTGCTGGCTAGTCCCGCCGGACTCGGCACATTCACCCATCTTTACTTTCTCGGCTGTAAAGTTTCTCAGCATGAAGCATCTTGCCCCTGGCAATCACCTTTTCAAAGCCAGACCGTATTTCTGCCACATTGCTTTCTATAGCGCGAGCAAGCCCCGTCACGAACAGCAACTCCTCACCACAGCGACGAAAACAAGCCCCTATCGTGTCTCCACACATTACGCAGCGCTGCCACCTTCAAGTACATTAACACCGATTCACGTCGTTGGATTCCCCCAGCATATTGAAGCTGGGCGATTGGCTGAGGAGCTCCGACTCTGCAACAAGCAAGAATGGGGCTGGGTTTACCGATGCACGTACGGCGACGACGAAGCCTGGTCACGCTTTCGGTATCTTTTCTTAATGGCTTTACGTCTTGAGCTCCACGAGACGAACGCGCTGCAGGCTGTCGTGGATGCTGCCGACTGGATCCATGTGTCCGACCCCGCGAACCTAGACGGCGCGTCGCGGGACACGCTTCGCGAACGCCGCGTGTCCGGAGTCGCGGAGGGGAGGCTAAGAGGAAGGGTGCCTCCGTCTGAGGCTTCCCGGCACCTATATGGCACAAATCATCCCGCCATACGTACTTTGTGCAGGTGGAGGAAGAGTCTCTGTGCAGCGTGGTCGACGCGGATTCTGGCGGCCGCTGGGACGTCAATATGCTTTGCTATGCTTTGTCATGCCTTTCGTCCGCCGTGATGACTGGCCGCCAGGAGAATGATTTCTCGTGCTCTGTTCTCTATAATATTGCGGAGAGAAGACTGCGTAGGTCCATGCCATGCGGTGAAGGCCCCTGGCTACCTTGTCCATATAAGGAACTGTCCGAGTTGGCGGAATTGATATGAGCAAAAAAGAGCGCTGCAGTCACGATTTTATCGCGTGCCATCTAGTCACGTTATTTTGTCTTGTGCTACACTAATAAGTCACGGAACTGTCCGAGTTGGCAGAATTGATATGAGCAAAAAAGAGCGCTGCAGTCACGATGTTATCGCGTGCCATCTAGTCACGTTATTTTGTCTTGTACTACACTAATAAGTCACGGAACAACGTCATACTCGCGGCAAGTAACAATGGCTGGGCCATTTACTATCAGCATCAACCTGACTCACTACTTACTTGATAACCTAAAAGAAAAAGGGTTCTCAAAGTATAACAGACTTTTGATTCAAAAACGGATTTTCGAAATTGTCAATATTGCAAGCCGCAGTCTGCGGGCATGTAAGAGAAACCTGGCTGGTTGCAGGGTAAGTTGAAAGCGATCACGTGACACCGCTGGCTGCGTGCGATCTCCCTCCAGCAAATCGACCTCGTTACATTGGGGTAAGCGGCTCACTCCACCCATAGGATCGCCAACTTCACACGGCTGTCTTGCTTCTGCAACGGGTCTTGGCTTCACTCTGGGCATCGAATCAGGAGATGCACGCTCGAATTTATTGATCCTGTAACTCAGCGCCATCCCGCAGTCACTCGTTCTCATCGCGACGGCATCGCCGAGCACGACCGGCCGGCCCCTCCAACGACTTGCGACGACATATCGCGACGATTACGGGCATCGAATTCATCGACCATTGGACCAGAAATATCAATGCTCGCGTACTGATCGAATAGAGAGGCCATTTAGATAGAGCTGCGACGGGTGGGCAGCCGCATCACCACGCTCACAGCGCCGGCCGCGGTGCGCGCTTCGAGGAAACATGTCCCCGGCTACCGCGGTCGCTGTACCGACCCCTGGGACAAAGGCGAAGAAACCATCGCCAATAGGAACAGCTCTCCACGGTGTCGCACATTCCACGGTCTCATCATCGCCATCCATAGCAAATAAGAAGATGGCTGCGACAGCAAAGCCGCCCCCCAGTGGTGCTGGGGGTGCTGTTGCAGTCCCCACAGTTCGGCCTGTCAACCGCGCACGGCGCGACACAAACTCGCATGCGCTCGGTAGGCATTCACGAAATAGCGCTGGGAAGCGCACTGGATCCCTTTCAGATGAAGCCTCTGCTAATGGGGGAGGCACGCTGCCATATGGTATTTTTTCTTTTCCTCTTCTGCTGCTTTACCGGCAGTCGCCCGCTAACTACCGCGCAGTTGTGTCCGACTCATATATTCTCACGAAGCATGCCGGTAATCCGCCTTCTCTTGTTGTGCACCTGCATCCTACGCACTTCCGATTCGACGGGCAGGATGGCATGTTTCCATACAAATCGCCCATGAAGCTCTTCCTCGAGCACGTCCGAAGTCGCACCATTCCTCACGACCTTCTCGAGTACTTTATCCAAGCCAAAGTTCAGTTTTACGATGGCCGTCTCATTGTTCAGCTCCACGACCACAAGTCAGCTGCGCAAACCAAGGATGTTGCGCGACCGACTTCCGCATCGACAAAAACAGTGCCATCGTCGATACACAACTACAACCAGTGGCTCACCCCCTCACCCTACGTGCCGTACCCCAAAGATGAACAGGGCGGAAATGAGGAATCCAAGAAAGCAGAGGAAGAAGCAAAACCGACGGATGGTGAAAAGGCTGAACCCAACGGCCAGGAAGACACAAAACCCAAGATTGCCGCTAAACCAAAGGTCTTCACTGTCGTATTACACCCTACACCGGAGAGCTTACAGGTGGATCTCCTGATAAAGACTACGACGCCGAAAGGCATTCCGGAAACCTATGTGCCACCACCGACACCACTGTCGCTTGGGAACCCTCCTACACCGACTGTGAATGCGATGCCACCGCCTGCGAAACGCCAAAGGAGAGATAAAACCGAACTGGACGGATCTAACATCTACGTTGCAGAGGGACAAATCTTGTTGGCTACCATGGCACCTCTATACTTGACGCCGACCAAGAACGCCGAGGAGACCATTGCCCTGCTCGAGGCCTTCTCTCATCCGAAGCATGCCGAAGCACCACCACAACCAAAGACGAGAAAGCGTACCGTTGCCGAAGTTGCGGCAGACGAAGCCGCGGCTGCAGAGCACGAGCGCTACATGCTCGTACTGGATGATCGCCTTTCTCCTGGTACAGCTGGTGGCCAAGGCGCGGGGACTGCAGATGGAGATGCCCAAGCCGGGGCTGCCGTATTTGAGCCGCGCTTCGAGCGTTTCAAGGTCATTGAGGAAATCAAGAGAGAGCATGCTGAAAAGAAGGAACAGGAGAAGCTCAAGCAGCAAGAAAATGACCGCCGGCTGCAGGAGCAACGCCTCCAGCAACAGAGAGAGCAGCAAGCAGCAGCGCAGCGGGCTGCGGAAGCGGAGCGTGCCAGACAAGCTGCTGTCGCGAGAGAGAACCAACTTCGCCAAGCTGAGGCGCAGCGACAGACCATGGCCGCGCGGCAGGCACAGGCACAAGCTGCACAGGCGCAGGCGCAAGCGCAGGCCCAAGCTCAAGCTCAAGCGCAAGCACAAGCACAGCAAGCCGCGCAAGCGGCCCAAATGGCTCAGCGCAACAGCCAAAGCGGCATGGTGCAGAATGGTGCAGTTGCCAATGCTGGCATGCAAAATGGCATGCATGGCTCTGCCCAGGCTAGATTCCCTTCGCAAATGTCGCAGGCCCAAGCAGCATCTTCCCCTGTCGTGCGTCAAGGCACACCCCAAAACATGTCCTCACCAAGGGTTGGAAGCGCGCCCATGCAACAATCCAACTCTGGCGCTGCTGGCAGCCCGCCACGACCCTCCTCTGTTGTCCAACCCATGTCTGCTCCTATGGCGCATAACATGTCTGCCAGAGGCAGCCAGCAGAGTCACGCATCGGGCACTCCTCGCATGCCCAATGCGACCCCTAACATGGCGCATGCTACGCCTATTAACAGACAGGCTATGGCTGCAACTCCCCACATGACGCAAGCCAGCCCGCCGCCTAACATGATGGCACAGGGCTCGCAGATGGGTGGTAATATGGGTGGTAATATGGGAGGTAACATGGGCGGCAACATGGGCATGCCTAATACCCACGGCATGAGCCCCCAGAACCAACAGATGCTTGCTCAGCAACTCGCAGTCCAGCAAAGATTGATGCAGCAACAGCAGCAGCAGCTTGCCATGCAAAATGGTGGAATGCCTACAATGAATGGCCAGCCCTTGACCCAACAACAACAGCAGCATCTGATCCAGGCTATGCAGCGTAACTCGCTTCTGCAGCAACAGCAGCAGCAGCAGCAGCAGCAAGGAGGCTTGACGCCCCAGCAGCAACAACAGCAAGCTCTCTATCAACAGCAGCTGCAGCAGCTGCAGGGCGGTCAGCTGCGCCAGATGACACCTCAGCTTCAGCAGCAACTCCAACAAATGGCTAGGATGGGCCAGCTCGGTCAGATGGGCAACGCGATGCAGAGGCAGGTGAGCGGTCAGGTCATGAACGGCAACGCCAACATGCAAGCCATGGCCGCCATGCAGCAGCAACTTCAACAGCAGCAAGTGCAGCAAGGCCAGCAAGGTCAAACGCAGTTTGCTCAGACCCCGAACCCACAGCAACAGACGGCCCCGAGTCAAATCCAGATGCAGATCAACCTTCGGGCCGGGAACCTGTTCCAGAAAATGGTCAACTCCCAAGCACCGAAGTACAACGGCCCGGAAAACATCCCTCAGGATATCATGAATAGGATGAGGCAGGCCTCGATGCAGCAGGCTAGCTCACAAATGCAGCAACAGCTCATGCAGAGGAGAGCGCAAGCAGCTCAGCAGCAGCAGCAGCTTATGCAGCAGCAGCAGCTGCAACAACAGTCTATGCAAGGTATGGGCGGCGGCATGATGGGACCGCAGGGAATGTAACCGGCCGTTGGTTTTTTGAATCTTGAAAATTGGATACGGAGCAACAAAAGGGGATACACACGAATTGGATTCGGTCATAGTTTGGTGATATGGAGCTAGGAGTTTGATTTTGTCGGCCTTTGTCACTTTGATCGGTTTGTCTCTTTTTTGTTCTATGAACGCCAGCATGGTTATGTGTTTGGGCATGGTTTCCTAATACCCTACGGAAGGAATTGTGTTTATGCTTTCCTTGTTTCTTTCTTCAAAGTCCTGATGCATATACATCTTTGGGAATCAACAGTGTATTTAGTTGGCGTCGCAGCTGCGCTTTTGTATCAAGATATGGACTTTACCAATGGCACACAACAAGAGTATGAGCTGGACGAGTCTCTCTCGGTGCGTCTTCCTACTATGCGTTTTCCTGCATTCTTTTCCTTCTGCGCGGCCGTGGCTCAGCGATGAGTCATTGTCGCTGCAATGCAAGGAAGATGTTATGAGTTGGACCACGAGAAGCGTAACCTAGAATGTAAACTCCGATGGCAGCGAGACGAGTTTCGTTATTTCTGTACTTGCAGTAAATTGTTGTTGCGTTGTCTTTGAGGCTGTATGAGTCGCACTGAATGTCCCAGACCGAAGTGGGTCACGTGTAGCACCCAATTACGACATGGACAGAAGACGAAAGCTGGTCACGTCGCATCTTCCCAGCATCCTAAAGCCATCCGACTCGGCATAAACTCACTCGCAAGGGCTGCTAGCTGCTGCATCCATTCTTTTACGACTTTGAATTATCGACCTGTTAGCACTCCTTTGCGCTCGTCTTGCTCCATCCGAGCCGAATCTGACCCAGGCGTGTCCGGCGGAGAGCTGCTCCTGTCACGAACGGCCCGACTAGCTGTTGCTTTATAAGCACCCATCTTCCACGATGCGTTCCGACATTTTGGTGACGGCGCTTTTTGGAGCATCGTCGGCATCGGCGATGCTGGACTGCAAGAAGATTGTCGCCAGCAAGCACGAGTTTGACCTGTCGAAGCTCGGCGGCCCGCACTCAGTCGTGACTTCACGCCTAGAGCCCATCACAGGGCTTCACCACAACAGGACGTACACCCTCGATGTATGCGGAAACTTGAAAAAGAGTGGCGATGCGAATGAGGGAAAAGAGTGCCCAAACGGCACGCGAGGTAAGTGCCGGCGACAAGTGTGAATGTGATGCAGTACAAGCAAGAGATGACAGTGTCTGACGTGGGGCCGGGGCTGTAGTATGTGCCATCAAGCGCGTGATTGGCAACGAATCGGACCAGATTACCGAGGTCATTCCCATCGCGGGCTCATTGGAGAACTGGGGTGGCACCGCCTTTGACTACGAGGTCACGCGACTAAAGACGAGCGATTCCAACGCCGACTCGAAGAAGGAGGGCTTGCGACTAGTGCTCAAGGGCGGCAGCCATGAGAAGCGTGTACAAAGGGCGGTGGTTGAGTTTTTGTGCGACCGCAACCACACCGGCTTGGAGGGTGAGTGGGAAGCCGAGGACAAGTACGAGAACAGCTCGAGGCGTAAGCGCGACGAAAAGGACGACGATAAGAAAGATGATAAAAAGGACGACGATAAAAAGGATGGTGACGACAAGGGAAAGGCAGGCGACGATGAAGAGGTAGAGCACCAGCTGAAGAAGGATGATGCCGCCCTGATCTGGGAGAGCTACGGAGCTGAAAAGGACGCAGACATTCTGCGCTTGACCTGGCACACCAAGTATGCCTGTGAGAAGCGTGATGACAACGATGTTGAGGATCCCGAGAAGCCCGTCAGCAAGGGCGGCTGGGGATTCTTCACCTGGCTGATCATTGTGTGAGTGCCATGACACCATAGAAGACTTCGGTGATTTGGGGCTAACAAAAACTACAGCGGCTTCCTGAGTACGGCGGCGTACCTCATTTTTGGGTCGTGGCTCAACTACAACCGATACGGGGCCCGCGGCTGGGACCTGCTCCCCCACGGCGACATGATCCGGGACATTCCCTACCTGGTGAAGGATTGGGTGCGGCGCGTACTCAACACGGTGCAGGGCGCGGGAAGCCGAGGTGGCTACAGCGCGGTTTGAGAAGTTCCGCTGGAGGAGTACCGAAGCGACTAAACGCATGCCCGGAGGACATGACATGTATGAACATTATGCAGAATGCACACTTGATTCGTGTCTACTGCCGCGGAAGACGGGACGCTCCTCCCAGTCTCTGCAAGTCTCGGCCGTGCCCCCTGAATTTTCGTCGAAGAGTTTGTCGTGCTGGATGAACAAGAGCACCGTGTACAGATAATACATGCTATAGTATATCATTACCGTACATTGACAATCGAACGTAACGTGACGGGCTGTACGCTCATCGCGACCAGCACATTTGGTCAGTGGTGTACGCTACTGGCGGAAGATCCGTAGGCTGGTCCGATCAAGCACCCGGGCCGGCCTCTTGGCGATGCCCTGCCGGCAATCAGCGGCCACGAAGCCCTGTCCAACAGCTCGGCGTGGAGTATTCCACCAATGATGAATACACTTTATTCTGACAGACGGTTGAAGTGGTCGCCCGATGTCTAGTAGTGATAGCGCGTGGATGAGCCTATTACGAGCTGACTTATTGCAGCACGTCTCAGCCCTTTTGGGTACGCGGATGTGGAGAATTGACAACCATGGTGCTTATGCCGGCACATACGGCCGGGCCGCTCTAGTGATGCTTAGTTGGTAAGGTGTGTGATGCATCGAGATTTCGGGCCCTCTTATAGGTGGAATTATTAACTCTAGTGATCTGGGGCGGTAGATTGCTGATGCGACCACCTGCTGTCGGACGTCCTACAGCCACATTCTACAAGTACACCAACTATTAAAGCACATACAGCGGCCTTTTCTTCTGGTTTCTTTTTCCAGTTCCAAAGTGTACATCACCACTACCCTCCAACACCGGCTCTTTACATTGCATCACAAGCTCAGCCCACCATGCTCAGCCAGCTCGTCGTCCTCGCCCTCTCCGCCGCCTCTGCGCTCGCCGTGTCCCCCCTCGGCGGCGGCAGCTGGCGCAGCACGAGCCCGGGCTTCAACGTGCAGACGTGCCAGGGCGGCCACGTCGCGGGCAACGATTTCTCCATCCCGGCCCGGCCCAACGGCTCCGGCAGCTCCGGCGGGGCCTGCGCCAACGGGCACACGCGCGCCGAGCGGCGCTACACCAACGACTATTCCACCGGGAAGCACCAGTTTGGCGGGACGCTGAAGTTGAACTCGTTTGGCGGCGACCGCGTTTCGGTCAAGCAGACGTTCAACGGCGACGACGGGCCGTTTTTTATATTGGGCGTCAAGAAGAATGGCGACCTGTACAGCGTCGAGGGCGGCGGCAAGACGATTGCGAGCGGCGTGGCCAAGGTGGGCGCGTCGGTGACGGTGAATACGGTGCACGATGCGGCGGCGAAAAAGTACCAGGTGTATGTGGATGGGGAGCTCAAGTTTACGGAAAGTGCGCCCGGGGGATCGTTTTATGACAAGATTGGCACGTATACGACGGATAGCGGCGCGGGGCCGATTGATGTGACGTGGAGCAATGTTGCGTTTTGGACGCAGTAAAAAGTTCATGGGAAGTTTGTAATACGCCTGTGGGTGTGTTGACGTGCAGATATAGACGGAATAAATACCATGACCAGCAACGTGGCCAATTTTTTGTTTGTTTTTGTGAGCATTCTGTTACTTGGTGTATAATGCATGCTTCTGTAGTGTCTATTCAGCAGCTGGGACAATCTACATGCCTTGTCCCTATAGACAATGACTCAACTCCCCAGCTCAGCCGTCATCTCTTCAGTCTCAGTGAGACGTGCCACCCGCGACAGCGGATGCCCAGGAGCGTCCGGACGGCCGCGGTCCCGTTGGCGGCCTGTAATTCTCCCCCAGCGCATCCAGCCGCGCGAGATGGCCGTCCTCGTGCCTCGTGTTAAACTGTACCTCGAGAAGAACAAGTAACAAATTTCGAACATATTAATTCATTACGATTGACAAGAGGATATCGAAACATGACAGTATCAGGCACGACCTTGTCACTTTTACAAAGCGCCCAATCTTTGGGTTCTCACCGCCAGCGCCTTTCCGTTCTTCAGAGCCCATCTACCATTACTTACTTTCATAGCTTTCATAGAACCATTCTTCTACCTGCAACTTGTTAAATTAGCCGTCGCTCAGACAACCTTGTTCTTCTCGCTGTAGCCCCGGACCGTGGTGGACAAGTCGCCGACCGGAAGCTGAAAGGGAAAGTCGACGGCGGCAAAGAGCAGGGCAAAGAAGAGATACCAGCCGAGCATTGCGCAGACAAACGCAGCCGCGCCACCGCCCTACAGCCCATCCAAAAGTCAGTCCATGTAAGAAAAAGTTGCAGTCGAGGGAGATGGAGAGCTTTAATACGTACGACAACCAACTTGTGCGCGTGAGCCGCGTTTCCTGCATAGTCCTTTGCCAGCGACCAGTATGCGCCGGTGAGGAGGCCAAAGGCCAAGACCAGGCAGAGAAAGATGAGAAAAAAGACGACGTTTGTGCGGACGGAGCAAATCAGGTAAACGAGGCAGAGAAGCCCCATGAACAAGAGCCAGAAGCCTGAGAACTCAGCGAATGTTAGCACAATCCTCCTCCCCCCCAAACCCCCAAGGGTTTCTTTGTGCAAGTGCGCAAGCATGGATGGACGCACCAAAGCTGGCGTTGAAGCCCTGCGTCTCGAGACCGGCGACCGCGGGCTCGCCGGCGGGCGCGTACGACGCAAAGGCGGAAAAGGCCGGGTTGAGGGTGCTGGCAAAGGAGAGCCAAAAGGTGCCAAAGGTGCCAAAGACGACGGCGGGAAAGGTGTTGCCGAGAATCCACTCGAGGAGGGCGCCGAGCGTCATGAGGATGCCGCCTTGGAAGTAGTAGACGGGGCTGAAGCACAGGATTCATCAGCTCATTTCTCTCTATTTTCATTTTTTTTTCTTTTTGCTCGCTCTCGAGTATAGTAGGGAGGAGTGCCACGTACATGCTCGCCGCGCCGTTGCCCCCCGCGCCGCGCCAACCCATGAGGTCGCACGCCAGCGGCGTCAGACAGAGGATGAAGCCTGCGACGGCACTTTGACGCCGTATTAGCATTACAAAACTTGTTTCCTTTTGTCCCCATTTATTTGCAGAATAGGTAGCGCGTGAGCAAGGCATACATTGGAGTCGGATTGGCAAACGTCTTGCGCAAGTCGCCCTTGACCTTGTTCTGGGGCGAGAGGTACAGCTTCTCAAACAGCTCCGGGGTCATGGCGATGCTCTGGGCGGAGCGGAAGCGGCTAAGCGTCTCCTTGTGGCCCTCGGCGGAGTCGCTGTCCCGATGGACGCCGTTGCCGTGATCAGACATGGCCCGTGTTGTTCTTCTTCTTCAAGGGAGCGGGGCTGTGTAGTTGTACAAAGGAAGGAGGACTTTGTTTTAGAACACCTGGTATTACGGGATAGACAGAAATGAGAGGGGAGGGACGAGGAAAAGTGTAAGCGCCAGCTCCAGGTATATTGTATAAAACAAAACTTGGCCAGTGTGCTTGCTGGCCGTGGTCGCGTGCCGCTTGAGCGTCTCCTCAGGCGTGTTTGCTCTAGTGTAATGAGCTGCGCACTCTACCGTCATGGCCATGCCCGATACTTTTTTCCTTTTTCTTGGGTCTCCTTTGTTGTGAAGGCAAACCGGCCATGGCAAACATACGGGGGAGTGAGGAGGTCCCAAGGGTGTCTTTCCCTTGGCCCGGACGCAGAAAGATGGCTGGCCCTACCCACGGCAGACAAGTCTCTAGCAGGTGCCGGAATCACTACGAGATGGAGGACGGCCGGGATGTGTTGGCGATGATGGCGCCATGTGCAAAGCTGCGCTCGCCTTGGACGAATGGGGCATCGCAGGGTGGTATGGTCGTATATCAAGAGCAAAAGCGTCAACACTAGCTTAGGGAAAGAGAAGAAGTAAAAAAAAAAAAAAGGCAACGCCACGGAATGTGCACAGTGTTGTGGCTGCAACACGACTAGGTACAGATCGTTTTAGGTCGATTCTCCGCGGAATGAGCTCTGCGTGGACTGTCATGGAGCGCCGGTATTGCTGATGTACACAGATCTGGGCCCAGTATACCGGCTCGCATGGCTAGGATCAATTAACTGATCCTCCCTGGGAACCTTACAGAGGACTGGCGTAATGAGAGAAGGCAACGGTAGGTGGTAAAGCTTGCTGCGTATGAGCCAAGATGCCCAACGGATCGGTGTGTGGTCGAGGTCCGTTGCACACACACACACACACACAACGGAGTTGGCTGCTGCGGATAGGTCGAGTGCCGCGGGATGTGCCATTTCGATGGTGCGCCGATCGCCATGCCGTGACGAGCACATCTCTGAAGCGGAACACTTGTGCCTTCTTCTCCCACTGCTGCTTCTTCTTCCGATACCGATACGACCCAGCGGTGGTACGAGCGATACCCCAGCCCAATCATGACTTGCACCGATCAAATACTTGTAATGCTGTTTGGGGAGAAAGAGGCTGGCCCTGACTCGAAAAAAGGAAACAGGATGCTTGTTTCCGCGTATGCATGACACGCACACGTCCACACCCGTTATACTTTCCGACAGCACACTCGGAACAAAAAGATCCCTTGCCCATCGGAGCCCATTAGCGGCATGTGTCACTCCACCAACATGCCCAAACTAGTGATACATCTCGCCGTCCCCCGCGTTTGGCGCTAGTATTACCCCAGATTCTGTCTCCGCCGCCACGACTCTCCCCTTCGCCCGAAAGGGAGTATGACTTGACCCAACCAATCTTTTGTTTTGCGCTAATTTTATGCACATTCTCCAATAATTGCTCCTCTTTCTGGTATCTTTTCAAAGCCCGAAATCTTTTCTCAAAGCAGATAGAAACTTGTAGAATGCCGCGCCACCTGTGGCCCAGCCTGTGGGGGATCGCGGCCCCGGTCCATCGGGCAACTGAATCATGAGTAGAACAGACACATAGGCTACTCTTTGCGAAAATCTTGCAAATTTAGAAATTACACAATTTCACCAGTCCTACGACCCAGGATAGTATGGTAAAGCACTACTACTGCTACCACCACCACCGTGTCAGAGCCGCATGCTTTGCGGCGGAAGGGGCTGAGACGCAGACAGACTTTCTAGGCACAGGCACTCGGGGCAGCGGAGATTGCCTCCATCCCCATCATAAGATGCGGAAAAGTTCTCATAGTCACGCTAGGCACGCAACCCGATACATGTTCATGGGGTAAATACGGGCAAGGCAACCCTCATCTCGCTGCGGGAAACATCCATCACTCTAAGCTTGCGTGGCTGACAAGCAGCAGAAGAATGCATCGCGTTGTAAACAACGCTAGCCTAGTATTACCCAGATGGAAAAATACAAAAATAAGCGTAAATCAAGCAATCACTCACGGTCAACAGACTCCCGACAAGAACCCGCTGTTGCCAAACCCCGATCGGAAACCTGTGCTCCACGCTTCAACATATAACCTAGCGCCGTCATTTCCATTCTTCATGCTAGTTGAAGGCGCATTCATAAAAACAAGTATACCTCGGATTTCAAATGAATATGGTCCTCGGAAACATCCTCACAGCCGGAACCGAAAGACGTAACCGACTTGACTTGTGTAGCCGTTTTGACAGCCTCAATTGAAGTACTCGACGGTCCTCATATACACGCCATTCAAAATCAGTATCCTAAACCCCTTGTATCGGCGCCGGGGTGTTGGCAATCAAATGAAGTTGACCGAACGAATCAACATCTCTGCCGCCGCCGGATGGACGTCGGCGAAACCACCATCTTGCCGGGTATTCCTGCTCGACACACTGTGGCTCGACATAAAAGATGAAAACCTCCAAGGCGTGGATCCAAGCGCTGCGTGCAGGTGACATGCACGGTTTCTTGTGGCGCCACAGCTTATACTCGCACATGAGAATGGCATTGCCAATAATGTTGATGCCACGGGACACGAGATTGAACATGATGAAGACGACCGTGGCCTTTTCGTACGAATCCATGGCGCGGAGCGGTATCTGCTGGCTGTTGATGCGAAAGAGCTCCACGAGCGGCACGGTCCACGAGGCAAAGATGAGCGCCTCCAGAATCAGGCCAATGTGATAGGTTCGCAAGATGGTGCCGCGCAGCGCGTTGAGACAGAAATTCCACAGAGTCACGACGAACCCAGCCTGCTACAGGTCAGCATCGGATCATAGAGGTTATCGCACACGTCAGCTTACCGCAACCACACCAAGGACCCATGGGAGGCGCGACCGAAAGTAGTGCCAGCACAGGCCTGATGCGATAAAGACAACCACCCATTGCGCGATTCCCATCTGATAATACAAGAAAACGGCCTGCGTGTAGCGTTTAAAGCATCGCTTGTGGAACTCTGGTTGATTCCACGCAGGCTCCGAGGCGACGGGGCGTCCGCACCAGCGACATACGAAAACGAGCGCGTTGTCTGCCAGCAGATACTTTCTACCAACATCAAAACCTTTTCCGCTCCAGACGCATTCGACGCAGATGTTGGAGAGTGGAATTTCTACACCACAGACGGGCCATGAGTTGATGAGCGTCTTAGGATCATCGTACTGTCGAAGACAGATATGACAGGTGTGTCGAATGTGGTATCGGAAATGGGGAGCGAGCAGCGTGCGGACGAGCCGCGGGCTTACGCGGGTACGAAAGAAGCGGCAGGTCCTGCGCAGACGTTCAAGATCGCTAAAATCGAGGTAGGAGAGCACCTTGAGCTGAAGCTCGGGTGGCAGGGTGAGAAAGTGGTCGAGGAGCTCGCTTCTTTGGCCTGACTTGGCCGCGGTGCTCGACGCGGCCGCTAGGCTGCCGCGACGGCCGCCGAGGGCGCTCAGCTTGGAGAGCTTGCGCGGCTTGATGGTGATGATGTCGCTGCTAGCGTTCCCAAGGAATTGGTTGCGTGCAAGATACAATATTTCGGGCCGGCGAGGGAGCCGCTGGAGCTCTGCCGGTGTGGCATCGGCGCTGCTGTGCTGCTCCGGTGACGCACCATCGTGGCCTTGGGCGATGCCGCCGCGGCGACGTCGAACCACGGCGGCGTAAAGCTTGAGCAGGTGTTCCATGAGTTGTGCGATGGGTGCTGTTGAAGTCTGGCTCTAATGATTTTTTTTCTCTCGTCCATCAGCGCATAGCCAGACCAAATTTGGGGCGCCGTCCGTCCTGCAGCAGGTGTAGGCTGTTTGCTCGTCAACGAACGAGGGTAGGACAATCAAGCTGCGAGGCGCCGAGCTCGTGCGCGTCAATCACAGACCACTCCGAAACGGAACCATCTGCTCCTTGCCTGAAGAATATTGATGACCACGATTGCTGCGCCCGCGCGTTGCGACTGAAAACGATGGTGCTCTGGCGAAGCTCAACGTGGTGCCGCGAGTCGTGACCCCTCAGCCGCCCGAGCTGGAACCACGAAGCCACCAAAGTAGACTTTGCCACTGAGATGGCGCCACGCGATGCGACACAGCTGTGTCGAAGCTGAGGTGATGAATAGCGATAGGTATCCAGCTGTGGCTATGAGGAACAATAAACGGAATTTTCTTTTGTTCAAGGTAATCACAAGCTAGGAAGGGATGATGGCGAATTTTGCAAGAGCGGGGGAATCGATATGGTAATTGGCCGTCTTTCCAAAGCCACAAAGCCAATCGATGAGCAGTGCAAAGATGCCCAAGGATGCGGCGAGGTTCGAACAAGGCAAGGCACCGCG
The DNA here is from genome assembly GCA_030783385.1 of Akanthomyces dipterigenus. Taxonomy (NCBI): domain Eukaryota; kingdom Fungi; phylum Ascomycota; class Sordariomycetes; order Hypocreales; family Cordycipitaceae; genus Akanthomyces; species Akanthomyces dipterigenus. The sequence continues at coordinate 37,781 of JARJRE010000206.1, read as the reverse complement.
CCAACTAATGTTAGTGCTGGTGGAGGTGTGACTTGAAGCTGAAGCTGACACGGTAGCGAAAGTGACGAGCACAGCCTCGATTTATACAGCTGTGACTGCCGACCTGACTCTGTGCCTGAGGTGGTGACTATTGGGCCTTGAACGTGATCCTAAACTCGGATGTGCCGCCCTGTGTTACTGTGTGACACTGTAACTAAGGCCACTTGACCCCTGAAGCCGCGACGGCTTCTGCACCAGCCCGCCCGACGGGTGTAACATGGGCGTTTGTTCCTTTGACATGAGGCCTGTTGTAGTTTTACGGTTTAGTTCTTGTCTTGAGGTGGAATAGTAACCATCTACAGTATCTAAAATTTGAACTCGTCTTTAATACCGGATAATATCTCGCCCGCACCCCCGTTACATGCCCTTCTTATCCAGGCTGCCGCACCGCCTGATCGAAATCGTGTTAGTGTCTGCTGCCCTGGAACTGCCCCCACCTCCAAGCCCCCACAACCTTCAACACCATCACCACCACCATCACCATTCTTCCTCTTCCCATCTCCTGTCCACACTCACAGTCGCATCTAACCCTGGCCATCTCCTCAATTTCTCAATTTTTTTCCTATCAAAAAGCTCTACTCTCAGATACAACAAAACCAACTCTAGAACAATCTGGCTCTTATCGCACCAATGCCTCTACATCCACTCATGACGTCCAAACAATCTCCTACCTCCGTCCGCCAGGACATCCATCGACATCGTACATGATGACAATCGACGAAAACTCCATCGGACCCGTGTTTGAACAGCTTGTTCCGGCCTCATCCTGTCATTTCTTCATCCTTCACGCCCCGATGCACAACCACCATGCTCGTCACTCCCTCGCCCTTGACCTCTCGCGTCACAGCCTCTAGCTCATTCAGCATACACGCTGCCGCAATCACCCGAAAGCTCTGCATCCTGTCGCCAAGTTTGCCTCGCTTTCCTTTGCCCGGCGCTGTTGCAGCGGCAGCGGCAGCAGCTGCATCCTTTTGCATCTCAACTTCAAAACACGCCACCGCCATCTCCAGCGACCGCAGCCTGGCAAGACTTATCGTGGTGTCTCCAGCCTGGACCATTTCGTCCTCGTCCACGTCCACCATCCTCTGTCCACTTGTAAAGAGCGCCTCGGGGTTTCTGATGAGCCTGACGACCCAATTCATCAGCCGTTCCATTTCCTCCTTGAGCTTGAGTGACAAGTCCCGCTGCTGCCTCGACTGCGATCCCGTCTTGTTGACAATGTCGCCGCAAAACGCCTCTACTTCGCTGACCGATGCACGAGGGTTGTGCGAAAACTGTTGCATATTCTCGTAAAGTCCCGTCTCGTAGATGCGACGCACCTTGATGGCCTCTTCAATATTCTGCAGCCAGTCAATCCGGACCCCCAGCCCCGCGAGCCCGGCCTGCATGATGCGCTGCACCTGCTCCCACACCGAGCCGCCCTTGCGGTCCACCTTGCCGGCCACTTTGTTCCACAGATTCTTCTCATCAATAGAGCGGTAGAGCTCCCCGAGAATCTTCTCCGACTTGTGGTAGCGGTACCGCGGGCGCCCGAAGCCGTCGTCGCCCTCGTCCTCGTCCTCGTCCACCTCGACAAACGCCACCTCACCAAGGCTGTACGTCGTCGTCGGCGGCGCGGGAGCCGTAAAGTCGGGCCGCGTCTTGGGCTGCCGCGGAATTTCATTGATGAGCGGCGGGATGCCCGTCTTGGAGTAGTCCACCGCTGTCGAGTGCAGCTCGGCCAGCTTGATGCAGATGGGGTCGTTGCTGCCCGCCGCCTGGATGTCTGCGTACATCAGGTGCTTGTTGGCAATCTGCCCGAGCACGTCGGTCCGCATAAACTCGATGAAAAAGTTGGCAATGTCATCGCGTGTCACGTCCCGGTCCAGCGGCCGCGGCTTGTTGCGCGGGTAGCTCGCGGGCGGGAACACATTCTTCGGCATGGCACCCGTGTCCCAGATGATGTTGTACTTGTCGCCGTCAAGGTCACCGCCGCTCAGCTGGCTGGGTAGGTCGCGGTCGCCGCGCTGGCTAAACACGATGCAGTTGCGCAGCGAGCGCAGCGGGTGCTTTTCTGGCGGCGTAATCATCTTGGCCCACTGGATATCGCCCGGGTGCAGGGCCGGCGATCGGGTAACGATGACGGTCCCATCTTTGAGCGATCCCTCGATGCCGGATTTTTGTTCAGGGGCTCTCTTGTCATAGTGAATGTAAATTTCGCCTTCCTTGAGAAAGCCTGTTTCGTCCATGACGCCAAACAGCGTCACGCCCTTGTCGACGGGGATTCGCGCCTTGTGCTTGAGCAGCCGAAGCTCCCTCAGCACCACATATTCAACAATGGCTTTGAGAAATGGATCTCCTCGGTAGTCGATACCATGAAAGTTCAGGCGCCTGATGAAGCGTGGCAGGCGAATGTTGGCCCCGACGCCCTGGTACTCTAAAAAGGTGCACGTGTTGGCCGCTGTCGCCGTCACGCCGCGCAACGCCTCGAGCGCCTTGGCTTGCATCGCCTTGAACCAAGCCGGATCTGTGCCCATGTCCTCCAAAATCTTGATCATCTGACGATTTAGCACCAGCCGGAGCGGTTTGGCAGCCACTTCACAGATACCAATCTCCACAAAGTCGCGGCTGGGGAACTTCATCATGGACTCGGCACGGATGCAAATCTGCTTTCCGAGCAGTCGAGGGTCCAGCGAAAGCATGCCCTTGATACCCGCCACGCGGATCTGCACGCACGTCGGCGACCCTAGTTTCAGCGGCAGCACGTTCCAAAACTCCTCGAGCGCTTCCTGGGATATGGTGCCGACCCCGTCGCTAAAGACGCGCGACTCGTCGACGCAGCTCTTCACATCTTCAATGTAGTTGATTCGAATGCTGCTGCTCTTGAGGGAGACGGCATAGGGTGTTTCAGAAAATGCCTGCCCGATGCGCGCAGCACATTTGGCAGGGATTCGAATCTCGCGAAAGTCGCCCAGCGAGTTGAGCACGGTGACGTAGTCCTGGCGGCCCATGTTGTGGTCGACAAAGGGCGCCATGAACCACGCCGAATGGGAGCGCAGACTCGAGTGCGAGAAACCAAGAAAGGAAAAGCGTCGTCCGGCAACCTCGATGCCCTGCTTCATGATGCTGCGGTACTGGTCGTAGACGTAGTCGTTGCTGACACGCGGATTGAAGCTCAGGCCAGAGCCGTCCTCGTCGGTAAAGGTGACCCGCAAGAAGTAGTCTGTGTGTTCGTGGAACATGCGCAGCACGCGATTTTTGGACTCGGCATCAGGACCACCTAGCACCACGCGCGTCGGCGTCACCATGGCTTTGAGCACCCAGGCCTGCTGGTTGGATAGTGTCTCGCCAAGACGCCCGCCGCCGGCCTCGATGCCGGCTCGTACCACGGCAGCAGGGGCGCTGCCGCGCACCAAGCCGCCTTCAATGTCCATGACGTGATTGAGCAGCTCAAAAGGGTCGAGCTCGTTGGGTTTCACGCCGGGCGTCGGGTAAGGGATGTCGTTGAAGAGGCGCTTGAAACTCTCAATGGAAAAGGGTCTCGGCTGCTTGCTCATCTGCGCATCCATTGCCAGCGTCTCCATGATTTCCAGCATGGTCGTTGCCACCTTTGGATGCAGATAATTGTTGTACACCATCTTGTGCACCTGAAACAGCAGCATAAACGGCAGCAGCAGCGGGTTGTTGGCCAAGTTTCTAATCTTGCGCAGGAACTCTTGCATGCACTCCAGATACCCATCGCCGGACTTGTCTGCATCACGCTCGACGCGAAGCGTGTGCCGGCTCGCGGAGACGTCGTGATGTTCTTTGACGGACGCAAAGACGCGCGCGACGTCTTCATCTGCAGCCAGCTGGAAGCGGTGCACGAGACAGTGCGCCACGTACTTGCTGAGTTCCGGCCAGCCACTCAGAACAGGCATGCGAGACCACTGTGTGCGCAGATCCGGGTCGGCCGTATTGCGGGTGTAGAAGCGTGGGCTTTCGTTCAAAACCATGGTGAAGGAACGGTCTCCAAAGTCAAAGACGCAGTCCTCGACGGTGGCGTAGGAGATGTGCATCTGGTTGCCTGTGACGGTGGTGAAGATGCACGACTTGCGCTTGAACTGCGCCTGACCGGCCGTCGTGCACTCTGTCTGGCGCGAAAACGCGAGCGTCTTGACAGCATCACCCTCTGCGGCCTCGGAGAAGATCATTTTGCCACAGGCGATGCTGCTGATGCGGCAGACGGTCGTCACGGGCGTCGTCTTGGCCTTGCTGGCGGGGGCGCTGCTCTCACGCCGGTCCTTTTCGAGGTTGAGATGGTTCAGGATCAGGGGGTCCGCCACCTTGGCGCTTTTTTCTGCATACACGTCTGCCTGAAGGATGCGCAGCTTTGAAATCTCGGGCCCGCGTCGAGGGAAGCTCGCTGCCGTCCTGACGACGCCCGACGCGGCCGCCGCGACGGCCGCGGAGCGTGGCTGCGTGGGCGCAATGACCTTGCCGTGGCGGGCGACAAAGGCGGCGCCGTCCTCGGTACGGAGAAAGGTCAGCCAGGCCTGCGACTTTTTCTTGGGCTTTTCGCACGACCAGTCCTCGATGCCGAGGCGCCGCATCAGCGGGGTGAGCTCATGGCGGAGGCAGTCGTCCGAGAGGTCCTTGGGGACGCCTCGGAGAAAGACTTCCATTTGTCTGGGGGTGACGCGGGCTGCGCTGTAGCAGTTGCAGAGGCTGCGATCAGGTCACAAAATAACAAATGGCAATGAACAAAGGAAGAAGTGGTCAGAACAGACTGCAGAATCCTTTTGGATGCATGCCTCTTTTCTGTGTACGCAACGAAACCCCTGATCTCTCAGGGATACGCAAACACACAAACGCACATTCAACCGGGCGGGTTTCGGGCGGGAGTGCAGACGGCCGTTGCCCAACTACCCTGTTAGCCGCCGCCCGGGGCCACACGATTCACAGATCAGGGTCCCACCGGCATTCACTGCAGCATCGTGTGCATGGGCCGTGACTTGTCTGTGTGACCTGCAGACACGTTGAGCGGCCACGCGCAGGAGGCTTGTTTACCCAGTGGTCTGGTTACTGGTCGCACGAGGTTGTGCTTTCGGTGAGAGGGCTGAGGTGAGTGGCCAGTTTCAGAAACGTTCCAGGCTCACTAACAGACAGATATTAATTATGGATGGAGGTGGGACTTTTGGATGAAAAACAACTACGATGAGTAGTAAGGCTTGTTCGATTTGCTCGTGTTGCTGCACGCATGCCCAGACGGCTGCATCAGCGGCTTCAACCACCACCGCTGGCTACCCGCGTCGGATCTGACACCTTGTGCCTGATTTTTGGCCTAGCGTATCTCGTTGCCGCCTCCGCATCGCAATATTGCCGGTGAAGAATAGGCGCGACTGTAGAACAGAAGATGGGTTCGTAGGTATTTCCGGCTTTGAAAGCTTCCGCTGTGGAAGGGCCAGTCCAATGCGTTGACCGTGAATGTCGTTGTGTATTTTGACTTTTTCTGTGGGGTGAAAAATGGCACATGGTGCAACAACCACATCATTAATATTCATGTTCGGTCTATACTAGTGAGTAACGGAAATAACAGATTGTTTATACTTTCAGTAGGAAAAATGCACTGCCAGTCCGGAATGGCAGACTTGTGTCTTTGGTTCACCGCCCGTCCGCACAAGAGTACTGGCCAGCCCGAGGACAGCTTTTGACAGATGCAGAATAGCAAGAAGTGGAAAACGCAAACTCAAAAGGTACGTGCGCAAGAGACACAGCTAAGCCACAGTCTTCTGCATTGGCTTGTCCTTGTCTCTCTGCCCAAACAAGCCCTGCACGCCCGCAACCGCCTTCCCCGGCAGCGAAGCCACCCAAAACGCTGCATACAAGCTCAGACTCATTGTTCCAAACACAATCAGCGGTATAATTGTATATGTCAAGAGATCTGTCCAACAAACAAACCAGTCAGCAAATAACCCGTGACAAAAAAATCCTTTTGCAAAATGAGAGTCTCAACTTACACACGAACCCGCCCGAGCGCTTCACCACGCCATACAGCTCCTCGCGCATAATGTCCTCGGCGACGGCCTCGTCGCGCCAGGGCCCCACGAGGCGAAACTTTGTGTTGAAGTTGGACCCCATGGCCCAGGTGTAGAAGCAGCGCCAGCCCTTGCCCAGGACGAAGCGCCACGTCGGCGCCGCGCCCATGTCGAGCGCGAGCTGGTACGCGTAGCTCTCGTGGTCGACGCCGCGCTTGTCGCGGTACATGTCGTAGCCGGCGCGCGGGTGCAGCTTCCAGTCCATCTCGTAGCCTGGCACCGCGTGCTCGGAGCGGGTGGACGGCACGAGCGTCGGGAAGACGTGCTGGAGGAGGCGCAGCGTCCACAGCTGGGCCTGCAGCTCGGCGAGCGGGGGGATGGCGCCGATGCTGGGCCGGACGAAGCCAATGTAGGCCACGTCGGGCCCGTCGTCGTCGGGGGCGTAGATGCCGCGGACGGTGGCGGCGCGGAGGGACGGGTAGGCGCCGCGGGAGTGGTCGAGCATGGGAAAGGTGGTGCCGTAGCCGGTGGCGAGGATGACGACGTCGGGCCTGAGAGGGTGTGTTTCTGCCGTGGTGGTAGTTTCGGCGTCCTTGGAGAAGTGCATGGCGCCAGACTCGTCAATGCGCGAGGGCCAGGGCTTGACGTCAATGGTGCGGCCGCCGAGGTTGGGACGCAGCGGCACGTTGAGGATGGCGGAGCGGATGCGGTGCAGCAGCGACGTGGAGCGGTGGTTGGCGGACATGTACGGCAGGGCGCGGTCCGACTTGCACATGAAGACTGCACGCATCAGTTTGTTAGTTGAAGAACGGAGGCGAGCGCAGAATCACGGAGGACTTGCGCGAATCGAGGTGCTTTCGCTCCTTGCTCATCTGCCCGACCCATTGGTCGGGCCCCTCCTCGGTGCCGCTGATGCACCAGTGCATCTTGCGCACCCAGAAATCATACGCCGTCCACAGCAGCGGGCTCCGCTGCAGGACCGGATGCGCATACGCCGTGTCAAAGAGGCTGGCGACGGACGTGTCGACGGGCTTGTTGGGTCGGGCCGGGGTGGCGGCGCTCTTCTTTGCGCGTCCTCGTGGGTTGGGCAGCGGTATAATCTAACACAGAAACTGTGTAAGCATTGTTTTTTTTTTTCTGATCCAGGGTCAGGACGGGGGATGCTACAGGGGAGGGTGCAAATCACCTTGGGAGCGCAAAAGAAGCCGCCCCGATGGCACAGCGTCACCGAGGCCGTCGGCGCCGTCACGGCCAGGTGCGCCATGTCCATGCCCGTCTCCCCCGCGCCGAGCACGACGACGTGCGTGTCCGCGCCGAGCTGCGCGCGCGTCTTGAGCTGCGACGAGTGCAGCACCGTCGGCACCGTGTCCAGGCCCGGAATGTGCGGGATGCGGGGGAGCACGTGGATGCCGGTGCAGATGGCCACGGCGTCGCAGTCCCACGTCTCTGCAGAAGCGGTGATGTCGTCGCCGCCGCCGCCAGATGATGTCGTGGTCGTGGTGGTGATGGTGTGGCCGGTCGGCAGCCGGCGGACGATGCGCGTGACGCGCGTGTTGCAGCGGACCCGCGGCCAGAGCTTAAAGTGCGTCAGGTAGTCGCGGAGGTACTGCACGTACACGGCTGGCGTAACGAAATCGGGTGCGTCCAGGGACAGGCGAAAGTCGGAAAAGGCGGTTAGGTACTTGGAGGATACGAGCTGCGTGTGTTGTTAATCACCGTGTAAGTGCGGGCGAGCCACGCAGCGGGGGGGTTTGGGGGGTTGGGGGGGGGCGGGATGCATACCTCGGCATCTTCATAGACGCGCTGGGTAAAGGTACCGCCGACTTGGTCCTCGGCCTCAAAGAGACGCACGTCAATGGGCGGAATAGGAAAGAAGAGATGGGCCGTGGCGAGGAACTTGAGCGTGGCGAGGCCGGCAGGGCCGCCTCCGACGACGGCGACCTTCATGGTGGCTGTGCAGAGTATAATGGGTACTACACGAGAATGTTCGCTACAAAGCCCTACGGCGTGATTATTGTACAGAAGAATGAAAAGCAGGAAAGAAGAGAACAGAAGAGAGAGAAGAATGGATGATTACTGGGTATAAGTAGACAGGGAACGATTCAGGTGAATTACTGCTACGGGAGCTGTGAATCGAAGATAGCCAACGGCAGTTACTTGCAAGCCCAGCCACGGCGTTGCGAAACGGGCAACGGGTCACGGGCGGAGTTGAAAGGAGATTGTTGAGTGACGGATGAGAGCACAAAGAAAGTGTCGAATGATAGTGTGCGGGTTTCAATACAAAAAAAGAGGCGTTTTGCGGGGGGAACAATGGGAAATGCAAACAGCGAGGGCTTGAGCCAAAACTGGCAGCTTTTGCGAGGAACTGCCGATTTCTGCCCTTGTCTAGGAGAGAGAGAGAGAGTCGAGTGCTGAGCTACTCACAAGGGAAAAAAAGCGACGAGACATGCAGTGAAATGCGACAAAAAAGTAGGTTTGGTTGTGCGTGGCAGCTGGTTGGACGTTTTTTCCTGTGATGCCTGCCAGTGACTGAGACATTTCTGTACCCGTGTGTGACGTGATGGGCTGATTATAGAGCAAGTCCACTCGTATACCTTGTTTCGGACTACACGACTCTTCCCGAGGAACAAAAAAACGTCGAGAATGAGGCGTTGTTGGTGCGGGCGTGATGAGAGAAACATGCACCCCACCCCCACAGGACCAACGTGGCGGTTATTGTTCTTAGTAGCGTGAGGTAAAGCGTCAAGTACGTAGTAGCGATGGATGAATAGAAATAAGAAACACGCTACGGGCGCTCGTGATTCTCCCAAGGAAGCTGGTCTGTAGACTCGGCACTACCCACGCTTGGCCTTGTTTGCGTCGCCACCGCAAACAAAAACGCACAAACCTGTGCAGGTACAGCTTCGCCTACGAGAAAAAGGTATGTACAGAATGCCATCAATTACAAAATTGTGTAATTCGGGTATATACGTTTCCAACTTTGCTTGACCTGTCGTCCTGACCCATTGTGCCGGACGCTGTGGTGCTATGCGAAAGAGATGAAACAAGAGACTAGTAGAAAGGGGTTTAAAAGACAGCGTCTCCAAAGTCATGTCAAGCGACTCGAGTAAAAGCCAGTCACGATTACCAGTGGGGAGAAAAGGTAATAAAGCCCATCAGAATACCGGAAATGAGACCAGCCGTAGGCACCGTGATGAACCAACCGAGGTAGATCCACGACACCATGCGCCAGTTAATGGCACGCCAGTCACCGTTGCAGAGGCCGACGCCGACAATGGCGCCCGTGATGCACTGCGTCGTGGAGACGGGAAGCTCGAGGCGCGTGGCCATGATGACGGTAATGACGGAGCCGAGCTCCATGGAGAAACCCCGCGAGGGCGACATGAGGGTGACGCGGTTGCCCAGGTTGCGCATGATGTGGTAGCCGTAGGTCCAGAGACCGATGCAGATGCCCGCGCCGCCAAACGCGAGGATCCAGCGCGGCACCTCTGCCTTGAGGGGAATGACCTCGGTCTTCCAGATCTGGTAGATGGACGCATACGGACCGACAGCGTTGGCCACGTCGTTGGCCCCGTGGGTGAAGGAGGCGGCGGCGGCGGTCATGACCTGGAGAAAGGTGTAGAGGAACTCGGCCTTGTTGTCAAAGTGGCGCGCGCGGGCGTGAATCTCCTCCACATCACCAGCAATGGCCGACTTTTCGCTCTGCGAGCCGACAATGTCCTGGTCGACACCGCGGAGGACAGCCCACTTGATCCACCAAAAGGCGACGGCGGGAGTATACCAGGCACCCTCGGGCTTGGGCCCGATGAGCGACTTGTGGGTCGACTTGGGCACCTCTTCCTCGGACGTCTCTGAGACGGCCCTCTTTTCGTGCTGGCCTTCAATGTCATCGTTGCTCAAGACCGGGTCGCGGCCGCGGCGAGCGTCGAGCTCCTCGCGCGTCATGTGGCCCTCGTAGTAGTTGCGGACGACACCGGTAAAGTTCGCAGGAGGAGGAGGCACCTCGCCGCGGCGAAGCAGCAGAGGACCTTGGAAAATGTGCCAGCCCTTGAGCTGCCAGTCCTCCTTGATCACGACGCGGTACATCCAGGGAACGAGGAAGATGGTGATGAGGAGGGCGAAGCCAGCGCCGACGCCGACAATGACGCCGGGAATCTGGGCCTCGGTCAGGGCGACGTTGTAGTCTCCACCCTTCCAGATCAGCAGCATGACGATGAGGGAGGAGGTGAGCCAAAAGTATATGGGCACGAGAAAGAGGCCCTTGGCGGCGGGGTTGGAGCGGAGGAGTACGCCGTACTTGGTGATGAGGAAGATGATGGCGCCAAAAGCACCGGACAGGATGGGCGCTATGATCCAGGCCAGGAAGACCTGGACGACACCCTGCTTCAGATCGAGACGGCCGCTTTTGGTGTAGCCGACCCAGGTGATGCCCTTGTTGCCGAGAGCACCGATGCCCATGCCGAGGACGCCGCCGAGGATCGAGTGCGTGGTGGAGACGGGCATGCCAAACTTGGTGGCCATGGTGAGGTAGAGGGATGAGGCAATGACGGCGCAGACCATGCCGAGCATGAGGAGGGCAGGCCGGTCGTTGAAGGCCTGGACATCGACCACCTTGGTCCGGATGGTGTCGGCGACACGGCCACCGACACCGAGTGCTCCGGTAAACTCCATGAGCGAAGCGCCGCACATAGCCTGGAAGTAGGTGACGGAGCGCGAGGAGACGGAGCTAGCCCACGAGTTGGCGACATCGTTGGCACCAATGTTCCAGGCGTCGAGAAAGGCAAACATGGTGCCAACGGCCAGGAGGTAATCGTATTGGTGGAGGACCATGTTGCCTGTGTCGCCGGGCGTGGCAGAAGCGTTGGCGGTGTGTCTTTTGCGGGAATATTCTCAAGAGACTAAGTAGAAAGAAACGAGCACTAAGTTTCAAAGGCCAAGCCAATTCGAGAGGAAGAAGAAGAAGAAGAAGAAGAAGGAGTATAAGGGTTGACCCAAAAAGTACCACAGCTTGTGGCAAGTCGGGCGAGCATGAGCAGACTATATAGGGTCGGTTGAAAGCCCCGCGCATCACACAATTTACGAGCCAATTCATTCTCTGGGCGCGTCGCGCAACTTTACACGCCAAGATGCTGATGCACTTTCTTGCAACAGCATAACAGGGGCGACTGGCCAAGAGCAAAGTTCCCCAGATGTAGGAGCTGATCCCTAGTCGTTGGTGGGCGGCACAGTACATGTGGACGATGGCGCGGACAAGCTGGGGCGCTGTGGAAACTTGAAGCTGGGCGCGACGAGGCGAGGCGGCAACGCCAAGGAGAGCTGTACCCTTCGGTCTATCAGTTGGGAAATAACGTAGAAGTTGTAGGAGCGGACGTGCCATGGGGTCTCGGTTCCATCGAGTCCCGGTCGTGACCATTCTGGGACGAGTCGCGGGACGAGGCGTGCCAGCTGTAGAGCCTGTATGCTTAGAGCCACCGTGATCTTACATCTCGTCTTGCGGAGCTAATCTATCGCCAGCATTAGTCCTGGATAATGAAAGTATGCATTGGCGCTAGAGTCAACGTTTGCTGTGATCAACGCTTCATTTGTGCAGAACATCAAGATTATCACCTAGGCATTTGCTAAAGAACGCACTGGTCCACAGTCACGCTGGCAAGACAAATACAAATTTGACTCTGCCCTTTGGTTTCTCACAGCATGAGAGTTTCTTGTCTGAAAGTCCAGCCAGTGACACAACGGCCAAGACTGCCGTGGAGGTCTTCGGTGGCTCCGCGCTGGTGCCGAATTTCGCGCCGTGGGGCTCAAGGCTGGGCCTTTCGGAGACGGGACAGCACGTGGGTGAGTCTGCGAGACCGAATCGATCGACGGATTCAATGGCATGATGGTTGTCTGGGGAGCGTTTCTAGGCCGGGGTGCTACGGCCGGCGGGACGAGGTGAATAGTCGCAGCGGTGGAGAGGGGCGGGGATGCCTGCCGGGACAGTCGGACAAGTTTCATTCAAGTGATGTCCTCAAGGGGTTCAATGGGACGATGAATCAAGGGAAGAACAAGGCAGCGATGATAAAGGCTGGTGATACATTGTCGGGAGATGGCATGAGGAGCAAACGGGCTACCAGCTGGCGGCTGACAACAAGGACAGGCTGACGGGCCGGCCGTTGGTCTTGTGGGCAGCTCAGTCGCTCCCAAGCATCATAACATGGCTACTGATTCGTCAGCGAAAAGGCCAAGAAAAAAAGAATGGCACATTATGCCAAAATAACCCCAACTTTTCACAATGGCGCTAATGCCAAGCCGTTACCGCGCCATACTGTATTGATTGACAAGTTGACAAGCCACCACACAGTCTAAAATGACACTGCAACGCTGTCAACGTCTCCCGCAAAGCCTCAGCATATCCAGATCTCTCCACTGCTTGGCTTGGCCAATCAGGCGCCGTGATAAATACACGTGCATCCGGGTTTGGCAGTCGGCCAAGTCGGCTGCCCTCTGACACCGATACAGTCCAAACCACATTCTGGCCAAAATGCATCCTCCCTACGTAGCTCAGCGTTGCATACGGGTGATTGTGTCTGAAATGTCTGATCCCCGCTTCCCTGTCCCCCGTCTGAATCTGCCCATGGTACGGCGGGCGCGCCTATAAACGCCTCCGCTGTCCCAACAACCGGTAGCTAGTCGAGTTCATGCTGTACTGCTAGGTAAAACCACACCATCGAACAATACCAAATTCCATGAAATAAAGCCCTGAGCTCCCCCAAAAGAAGACTGAGTCATCACCATGAAATAAAGCCATGAGCTCCCCCAAAAGAAGACTGAGCCATCATCAAGACCATTCACCATCGAGCATGCTTGCACGTTTCTGTTGCTCTCGGCTGGCGACCGGAAAAACGCCTCGAGTCTACTGCCACGTCTTGGCACCGCATCTTGGCACACCCTCTGTGTCGCCGCCAGCTCTCATTCAGATTTTCTTCCTTGGAATGCTTTGCCGTCATTGGCGGTGCTTCGTCCGCGCGGCCTGTCTCTTCTCGTGCCACGGCCTGCTTGCCCTCGCTCTACTCCATGGGGCTGCAACGGCCGACAAGACAATGATTGCGGTTCAGTCTTTCAATAAAGAGCAAAGTCTCACCTGTAAATGTTCCGCGCGCCCCTTCAATCTTTTATACATAAACCCAAATCTTATTCTTGCCTGGAGCAGGTGATTGACACAAACACATCGCTTGCCTTTGGTATAGCCCTCCACATCGCAACATGCGCAGAAGCACAGACGGATGTCCTGGCCAGAAGGCAAGCTCTCTCCTTTGCAGTCTGCTCGCGTGCCCCGTCCACGGCCCTCACCTCAACTGTACTTGGCGTTTTATGTGGGGAGATGGGTGAAACTTTACAAGTGGGCGGCGAGCAGCTTATTTGTAGTTCGAGTTCAAAGGTGAGTTGGTGGGCGCTTTCATATCCGAGCTGTACCAGCTGGCGATGACCTTGAGCATCCGATCCCATCACCAAAGCTCCGTGGGCATCAACAAAATGGTAACATCAGATGCGAATGGATACAACTAGCTCAATATGAATATATACAATCTGCAGTCTCGTTGAAAATTAGGACAGAAGTGTGCCCATCTCACTTTCCTACTTGCAAGTCTTTCTCTTTCGTTGCAACTTGGTCTACCTACGACGAATAATCTCGCCATGCGAAAGTGTAATCGTGGTGTTTGCGTCCGCGATAGTATCGTCGCGATGTGCAATCACGATAATGGTACAATCCGAAAAGTACTGCTTCATCGTCTGGCGAACAAGCACATCTCGCCAACGATCTACCGTGCTGGTGCCCTCATCTACAAGAACAAGGCGGCTACCAGTCAGACGCCGGCGCACCACTGCGCGGGCAATGCATAGCATTTGTAGCTCCCCGTGGGAGTATCCAACCTTGCCGACGATGGCATCTAGTTCACCAGCCTCCTCCAAGGCGTCCCAGATGCGTAAACGGACCAGCACCTCTCGTAAAACTGCATCTTTTCGCGCGGCTTCGATACTTTGCTTTTCGGTCATCGGGCCAAGGGGTTGGTCCCCCCACACTGCATCAAAGGGGAGTAGATTTTGTCGAATAGTTCCTTCAAGCACAACATTATCTTGCGTGATTGTGACGATCCGCGAACGGAGCTCGTCACGATTTGCGTCGCGGATTTCTACACCATCGATTTTGATCGAGCCTTCATAGTGAAGAAATCCCAGAAGAGCCAAAAGGAGTGACGTTTTTCCACTGCCAGTCCGGCCAATGATGCCGATTTTTTTTCCAGCGCCAGTAGAAAAGAAGACGTCTTTGAGGACGGGTGGGCGCTGCGGCTCATCACCACCAGCTTCATAGCGTGCAGCGCTTATGTTGACTTGAACATTGCCTGCAGACGGCCATCCCTCAGGCAAAGGCGTGTCTCCGTCCTCTTCCTTTGGTGTGTTCTGACTGAAGTTTCTCAATCTGGCGAGCGCTCCAATCGAAGTTTCCAAATGAGTCCATGCGACAATAACCGCGTTGAAGCATTGACTAATGACAATCAAACTCAAAAAAGATACACCGACTGCGTTTGCAGAGGTGGCATGCCTCAGGTAGACAGCAAAGACCACAAGAAGAAGAGCAAGAAGAGCAGCCAAAAGATCCAGCAGAAGTGTCAGAAATATCTGTGCACAATACAGCACATAAACAGGCTTCTGGGTCTCATCGAGAAGTCGAAAATTGCGCTCCATGTTTTGGATCTGCCAACCAAAGCTTCGAATATAGACCAGTCCGCGCGACGTATCTTGAATAGAAGAAACGAGGGGTGCCTGCGCTTCAAGATCCAAATGCCGCAGCTGACGCGATGTGCGCAGGTAGTATCTTTGTAAGTAGAACAGGACTAGCCCAATAAATGGAATGGCCGCCAGTAGATAAACGGCCCCAGACAGAATAATGCCCAACTGCGTCAAGCTTCCAGAGAGAAAGTAACAGGTGTTGTGGGCATATACTGGAATGGTCTTGGCCACCAGATTCATATCAAGGCTGTAAAGGTTCATAATAGAGCCGGTATTGGCGGTGCCGAGAACACCCAAGCCGGCCTTGAAGACAGTATTTGTCAATTCCGCGTGTAGGTTCCGTGCTGTGCGTGGGCTCCAAACGCGGAACATGATGAGGAGGCTCACGAAGCAAAGACCGGCGGCCACAAAGGGGAGTGCAGAGTATGCAATAAAGTAACGTTCGTCATACACAGCCTCCGCGACCCAATATCGGAGCACAATTTTGGGAGAGCCGTCGGCCACTCCAGTAAGCATGATCAAGACAAACCACGTAATGAAGCTCATGGCTCCTGCGAACTTTATCCAGAAGGAATACAGAGACATGCCGCCTTGTTGACGAAGCTTGTCGTCGGTGACTTGGCCGCCTGATTCTTTGCTAGTGGGAGCACACGCTTGCTCGGTGCCCGCGTGCTCAACAGATTCGGCGCTGTGGGAAGTCGCCGTGTTTTCAGGGCTGAAGAGCCATTCCAGCCGAGACCGTATGTCAGGGTCACTCTGGGGAGTGGATATGGAAACCTTGCCCTCGCTCTCAAGAACAACGTACTGATCGGCATAGTCGACGCACTCAACCATGTTGCTAGAAATTACAACAGCGGCACGGTTTTGCTTGAACAGGCCATCTTGACCGACGAGGCCCCTCAAGAGAGCTTGAGCCGTCGGGCCGTCTAGTGAGCTCAACGAGTCGTCTAGAACTACCAGTTGCGCCAGGGCAAAGGCAGCCCTTGCTATGCTGACTCTTGCCCGTTGCCCTCCACTCAGGGCCATTCCGCCAGGCCCAACGACATAATCTTTACCGCCAGGCAGCTGCGCCAGATCTTCGACCAGCTGGCAGCGCTCGACAACAGTGTTGAACCATGGTTCTTCATATTTGCAGTGGCCGACGATGCATTGTTGGATGGTGGCGTTTGGTAGATAGACAGATTGTCCGCAGTAAGCAATGGCAATATCATTGGCAAACAACTGGCCGTCCAAAACATCGGCCTCGCCCAGAATGGCGTCGACAAAGGTGGTTTTGCCGGATCCTGTTGGACCAAGGACTGCCGTGGTGCTACCAGGCTGAATCGACATGTTGATGTGTTTCAAAATTGCTGTTTCAGAACAACGAGGCGCCACGGTGGTTCCACGGAAGAGAACCAAGGCTGTAGAGTCTGGAGATAACTGGCCCTGCAGCCGTCTCGTGGAAACTCGAGGATCCTCATGCTCCTTCTGACATAGGAACTCCTGAATTCTATAGAAGTTGACACCTATTGTCTTGACTTGCGGAAGTGAGGTGAAGAGCGCGGCGAGGGGTTCTTGAACATGTGCCACCAGTGCCAACACAGGGTAGACGACGTCGGGAGTAAATTCGCCCCCGAAGCCTCCCCAAAAGAGAGCGGCTGCAATGACTGTTGTTGGCGTTATAAGGTCGCAGAATGAAGCAGCCGCAATAGCACCAGCTTGAATACTGCGATATGCTTTGGCGGCATTGACCTCTTTGACCCGGAGATGTTGGATGTATTCGGCTATTTTCGGGCCTAACCCTAGCATTTTGATCGCTGGGAGTTGAGGGAGGATTTGCGAAGTCTTCGACACCCTCGATTCAATGTGCGCGTTCCAGTTCCTCACTGCCGGTGCAAGAAAGTGGCCAAAAATCATCGATACCGCCGTGGCAAACGCGAGGGGGAAACTGATGACGAGTCCAGACCGCTGGATGAACCTCCACAACAGGTAAATTCCTAGTCCTGACTCGAGCACGCTGAAAGGTATTTCCAAGCATTGGGGCAAACCATCAGCAACACCTGCAATCTCAGCGCTCATGAGAGATATAGGAACGTTTTTCTGGGCATCTGGCACATTCAAGCGCTGGGTCTTGTCCATCGTCAGCGCAATCAGCCCACCGCGAACACGAATGACGAGCCGATATCGCATGTGCGACGACGCAGCCCTGCTGATGGCGGAACCGGTAAAGACGAGCAGGGCAGCCACGACAAGATATGGGTCTAGTTGATTCTTGTCGCCTGGGAACTTGTCATTGCTTGCATTGCTTCCTGGATGTATAGCATTCACAACCGCCTGCAGCACGTATGGCTGGGAAAAGTTGAACCCAGTGAGGAGAAGACGCGGGAGAATGCAAGAAAAGAAGGCGCTCTTCCAGGTATAGAAGCAGGCGAGAAACAGAGAGGATGGGCCCATGCCCTCTGCTGGCTTTACATTGCGTGAGAGCTCGGCAAATAAGCGCTTGGAAGAAAACTCGACTCCAATGGCTGACAAGTCCCGCAAATGGAGTGTGCTTTTGAAGCCGAGGCGAAATATAGGGCCCATGAAGAAGAAAAGAGTCCTGCTCCAGAAGCCGCTGGTGGCTTCCCTGCCCGAAGCGTCTCGGATGATGGGGTCGACGATTAGGTTGACTTTAGGTACCTCATCAAAAATGAGCAGACCGAGGCGGACCACGGCTGAAGCGATCGAAATGGCAGCAAAGGAGACCCGATCTCTTTTGAAATATGATCGCGCCTCAATGGCATCAATGAAAATGGTGAGGCCTAGATACAGGCCGACAAAGGCGGACGCACGGAGGGCGTGCCGATGCTCCGCAACGAGCACAACGAGAAGCCCACAGGCCGCGACAACGTCCATGGCCGCAGCAGCGGATGTTGTAGTCGTCCGATACGCCTCGGAAGCATTTCGAAGCGCTAGGCTGGCGACTTGCAGCCCGATGAGGATGGCGGTGATGCCCTAGAGTTGCGCGCACGTCAGGCCGTGGATGCAAAGCCGCAGCGCTGCTTGCTACTTACCACTTTCAGATACAGCAGCGGGCCATCGCGGATATAAATGGGCTGACGGCGGTAATGCAGGTACACGAAAAGCCCAATCAGTAGGAAACTGCTGCTGGGAACGATTTCGAGAACCGTCTCTTCAAACTTCAAGGTGAAGTCGAGAATTGGAAAGACGGACGGCCAGAAGACACTGTCCGTGGAGAGAGGCATTGTGGGCGGGCGGCGCTGAGCGGGCACGTAGACAGCTGGCCTGACCAGCGTCTACGTAGCAGGCGGCGTGCAATGTGAGGTCGTGGAGCGGACGAGGGTAGAGTGTGTAGAGGACGGAGTGGAATGGTGGCAGGGACCGTGATATATCGTAGGTAACCAGCAGGGACTTTGTTGCAAGCATCTGTGGGGAATCACAGCGAGCCCGGGCGGGGGACGCGATGTGGCTTTCCGGCGGCTGGGGATCTGCTAGTTAGGCCCCAGCGGCGGGGCGGGGGAACAGCCAAGGTCGCAGGTCAGGTACGTTCGTAGTGAGTCGAGCAACGCAGCCGACCTGGTGCTCATGTTGTATCGGTACTTTGGTGGTGTTGGGTGCCAGACAATCAGCTGCGCATCGCATGCAGCTCCTGCTGCAGGTTGGTCCATCCCTTGGCTCCTCTGACCAATTGCGTTTCTTCTGATATGGCTGCCCATGGTGCGATTGTCAGTCGGCAGTCTGTTACCTGCCCGTTTAGTAAAGCTGTGCATTCGGCCAACTAATTTTCAGACAAGCTCATCTGATGAATCCACATGCGCGGCCCTTGACCCGATACTGGCATTTGCTCCGTATCAGTATACTGGTACCAACTCCCCTCGTCGACTTGCATTCGTCCTGCCACCACAATCCTCAACCTTTACCTTTTACCAGCACTCGCAAGACGCATGTGCAAGGGTCTCTCTGTCTCCTTCTTCCTCGTCTTCTCTCCAGAAACCAAGGCCATCGCGATAAACAGCACCGCAGTATACCGCCATGGAGCTGCAAGTCACACTACTGTTGCTACTTGTCCCGATCGCATTCGGTGCACCACTGCCTGACAGACGTCCGTATTCCCAGCCGCTCATCATCATCCCTCCATCAAGACCACATCGTCACTGACACATCTGTATAGTAAATGCGGCAGATATCAAGGGAGGGGCAAGCAAAGCATATGCGCACGAGGCCCAGTATGCCAACTGGGAAGATGTCATAGGCTCTCGTCCGTGAAGCATCCCAAACGGCGACGAGTTGAAAGTGCTTCCTCTCGTCCTTTCATTTTGCTCATGTTGGACTGCGTTGCATAGAAATAGACTGAGTGTAGCAAATAAAGCTCTTACTTTAGAAGTAGGTCTGAGGGACTGGTACCAGCGCTCTCGTTCATCGCTTGCCCTTTCCGCAGCGTGAGCCGGCAAACTCTGTCCTTGAAGCCTTTCATCAGCGCTGACGGGACGATGGAGAGGGTGGTGAAGGATCAGGCTGCGTGGCGCCACTTCATTTCCCGCCCCTCCTCTCGCAACTTGTCACTGGCTGCAGTGGTTGGGCAAAGCGGACGACTGTGAGCGCCGCTAGCCCTTTTCCTACGGGTATTGTGGTTCGACCATTGCTGAACATCCGTTGCCTACTCTACGGGCAAGCATTTCGTCAACTCAGGCTGACTAGCGATCCCCCAAAGTGAACGAAGCAGCTGTTGCGACGGCAGCCAGTAAATGTAACTCACCATCAGCTAGCAATTATTACAGGGCTCTCCGTGTGGCCAGTCAATGTTGGAGGTTTGAGCATCGTAGTGCAACCTTGCAACGCTGCTAGGCAACCCCCCCACCACACTTGCATCTGCCTTTCGCTGCTCGTTTAGTTGCAGGGACTTTTGTGCCGCTTCCAATCTAACGCAATCAGTGATAGGTAGTCGGGCTAACGTGAGCCGGTGTCCTGCCATCCATCATCGTACAGTGGCAGGGGCGTCAACAGTTATCCGTACATTTATCGATGTTTTATTATTTCAGGTGAAGATGACTGCCTTGGGGCGGCGTCACAGAGACTGGCAACAAGCAGTGGGAAATGAGTTGCAAGCTAATTTCAACACCGAAAGAAACGAGCTTTGCTGTGCGCCGCTTTCCTGTGCGGAAGTGGCTCGCGCCATCCGTTCCCCGTTCCCCCCTCCTTCGCGAGCAGTTCAATGCTACCAGGACTCCCCATTGGCTGTTGAACGACCTGGTCGCAAGTAGCCACGAAAGGGTGTACTGGTATTGTAGATAGGCACCTGTACTGGTACTTGACGCAAGTGTGCGGTGCGTGCCGAGGGCCCTCTGGAGCCAACGTTGGCTTGCCCTTGGAGACTTCGCCCCATACGGGCCATTCCCCGTGTCCTTGACCCAAGCCCGCACACTCGGTTTTATTGCGCTCCGGGCTTTCTAGAAAACAAAAAGAGACGGTATCAGGTCTTTGTCTCGCGATCTTTGTTATCAAGTTACCGAACAGGACTCGCGGCGTCGCTTTGTAGAGCCCTGAGAATGAATGAGCGAGGGGAATGGGCCTGCCAACTAACTACCAACAAATCGCCGCAGGATCGACAATGTGCTGTCCCCCACCGACGACACAGATCAGGCTGACCGTTGCGGCAAGGGTTTCCGTGCTGGTCAGATGCCTCGCTCTAGCCGTCAATGGCGTAGGCTCATTTCGGCCGTGTTAGCTCGACCTCTACGAGACACACTACCCGGGCCGGCCAACCAACCAACCTAACAAAGACTCGTGAGTCGTGGCAGAGCGCGAGCTCAGTTAATTCCTGCTGGCAAGGAAAACGTTTGCTTCCCCTGCGTGCTTGCCAGCTTACACTATTCATCATCCTGTACGGCCTTTTGGCTTTCGTCTCCACCGCCCGTCCCTTCCGCCACACTGTAAGCATGGCGAGCATTCCCTCTGAAATATTTGTCACGTATAACCATGGTAGATGTGAGTTTTCTGTCGAGATGCAGCCTGATGTGTATCGCTCGCTAAAATGAAGCTCCTCCGCAGTGGAGAGATTCAAGCGCGGAGAGCAGAGCACCAGGGTTCGCCCGGCGTTTGTCGATGCAGATGAGATCGTTGAGCGCAACAACACTGGCGGTCCCCGGCACGTGCCTGGGATGGCCATTGCCGTCAACTTTGAGCGCAACCCGCATATCCAATTCTCGCACGGGTTCGGCGTCTGGAAGCAGCAGCGCCTGAGCACGCCGGAACTCCGCATGATGCACCTGATGAGCGACTTCACCGACGAGAAAGACTGGCACGAGAAGTTGTTCAAGTTGGATCACATGCTGCGATGGCAGTTGCTTGCGACCTCAAAGTACAGTCTCAGCCCCGAGCTTTGGCTGTGGTGTCAAACTGAGTTGCACGGCAAGGCAAGAATCCTCGATCACGATGAACGCGTCCTTGTGTTGGATGCGGCTTCGTGCATCTGCAAATCCGACCGATTGGTGGGAGACGGCGCTTTTACAGAGCTGCAACGCGATACAAGCAAGTATCTGGTCTCTCCCTGGCTCTATCCCTTCTGGCTCGGACAGTCGCCCGTCAAAACGGATGGCAGCAAAATCACAATCGAAACTGTCGGCAACCTTGTTGGTGGCGGCGTCTTCCCTCCTGCGCCATTCTGGGACGACGACTCCTGGAGCGGTGAGCAGCACTACTATTCGCCAGTCTCGCAATGGATCGCAACCGATGCGAAGTTTGTCGGACATGGCGTGGTGCTAGCCAGCCCCATCAACAACCTGCACGCAGAGCATCGCAAGCCTCTCTATGCGAAAATCGAAGCTCTCCTGCCCGCTGCTGTTCGTGACTGGAACCAGGTACTCCTGTACAAGTCGCTACAGAGAAACGGACCGCGGATCAAACCCCAAGCGCAGCGGTGCGTCTCTTGCAGAAGCTCTGCGGGCAAACAGTGCTCTTGTACCGTTGAATTAAATGATTTCGATCGCTGGCAGCAGGGCTACATCGGCCCCGGCGAGAAGCCTGCGCCGAATCACCGAGGCTGGAGCCCAACCGATGCTATCGACGGAGTGTATGACGACTCACAGAGGCTATACGGTAACATTTCTCTCGAGAACGGTTTTAGAGACAATGGTTTGCAAATCTACGTTGAGATTTCCGCCATTGACGTGTCTGCCGAGGTGCCACGACCAAGGACAATCACAGGTAAGAAAGTCTCTTGGTCCTCGCGCTTCTTGCTCGCAAGTACGCATGCTAACATCGCCTTTCCAGAAGACATTGTTGGGATCTCAACGGGAACAGAAACGAGAGGATAGTTGCGACGACTTTGATCTGCCTGCGCCGCGCCAACATCCACCCCGACTCTGGCAGGATAAGCTTCCGGAGCGAGACGAAGCGTTCCGACTGGGGAATATACTCCCCGCCCGGCAGCCAGCATCTGGGCAACGCGCGTTTCCCAGTGCCCTTGACATCCCCATCACCCGTCATCGCCATTGCCAAGACGCCACCGCTCCAGGAGCTCGGCTCCGTCTTGCTGCCCGAAGGTCGCACCGTCACGTTTCCCAACGCTCTGCAGCACCGGTTTGAGCCGCTCCGTCGCCACGACGAATCCCAGCCTGCTTCCCTCCAGTTCATGGCAATACACCTCGTCGATCCGCACTACCGCGTGTGCTCGACGCGCCACATTGCCCCGCAGAGCGTCGCGTGGTGGTGGGACTCGTCCGGCCTGGACGGGCTCTTTCGCACGCACGGGGTCTCCGAGGAGGTGCGGCGCATGATCCTCGGCCGGACGAGCGGCGGCGTGCGCGACTGCCACGCGGAGCACACGCGCGAAGCCGAAGAGGTGAGCGACACGGTCGAGGGCATCCGCGCCGCCGTGCGCTTCATCTGGGGCGACGAGGCCATGGGGGAGGACGGGGCCCCGCGCGGCACGCCGCTGTCCTGCCGGCCTGACGAGTCGCTGGATCGGCCCGAGGCGGGGCTGCCGCTGCGAAGCGCAAAGGGCGCGCGGATGCGGCAGAGTGCCATCTGGAGGGAGCACGCCTCCGTCATGGCCGCGCTCGGCGCGCCACGCGTCTATGGCGTCCCGGCAAAGACTCGCATGTGGTATCGCGACATGGCGCCCGACCATACCGTCATCGACCACAGCGACCCGGAGGAGCTGGACAAGGCTCCCGTCAATGCCATGATGGGCCAGGATAACCACACCATTGTGGCCCCAGACGGCTTGGATGAGCAGGACATTCCAACGGATAGCGAGTTTGCTAGCGACGGTCTTGATGGGGAAGACGACGAAGAAGATTGAAACCCCCTCGTGCTGCCGACTGATGGTTACGCAGCTCTGACGTCGCTGCCGGTTTTTCGAGGTCGACTTATGCCTTTGGCCCCTTCTAATGATAATCTTTGTCCTTGTTATAGTTTATGCGACCTTGCTCATATTATTCCCGTCGCAAATCGCAGTCATAATTCACATGATCTGTTGTGCTCCTGCTCTGGGATGCCTCTACCATCGTCTGGTCTAGCGTTGGCAGCACACAAGGCACAGCCCTTCAACGTACGCTTAAATAGTACATTAGTGGAACATTTTTGAATATGAGTTTTATAATTGATAATCATCTCAAGTAGACAAGAAGAGCACCCTCCGCCCACCTGCTCTTCCTCTGGAGTAGACTGTTTATAACCACGAGCGCCACTGGCCAGCACACGATTGTCAACCTTGTCGTCGGTAACGCGAAAATCCCCCGTCTGCCGTCTGATGAGATGCAAACTGGCCAAGTCTTTTTCTTCTGCAACTGAAATAGAGATTAACTCCCAGTCCCGACTCAGGCTCATTTGTCAGCACGAAAAGTTAACTCCGCCAAGTGCTGCGGTCGCCGCATGGGAGAAACCAGGAGATGCGGAGAGACTTGCAAGTGGCGCCGGCGTCTAATGATTGGACCTCGAGATATCAGGGGCGTTCTTTTTTTTTTCAAAAAAAAAAATTCAAGAATCTTTATGACTGGTTGATATTCTACATACGTCTTTCCAGTTTGTCGCTTGTAGTTGCAGGTGCGCCACCTCTGGATGGGCTAGAAACCGCAGCAATTTCTACTCGAAGCCATTACAGACAAGATCTCCAAGGCGCTGCAGCTGCAGCCTGTCGAATGATACGTCGATTATATGCACGGCGGCTCGCAGCTCCTCGGGAGAGAAGACGGCAGCACACCCAATCTCGTGCACGAAGCATTCTTGTTGCTTCACGGGGTTCCATTTCCAAGATGCCTCATTCCTCCGGCATGCAGAGGCCTTTGCCGCTCGGCACGCGAAGCCTAGCCAACTCAGGAATTCTCGAGAGGCTCCACCGCCAGCACCAACCGCCCGGCATTTACTTTGTCGAGGAGCTCCTCAAGCTATATGCGGACGGCCCAAGTTGTCTGTGTCTCGCGCGACCGGGGGCGTTGGTGAAGAAGCTGGGGGCCCTTGACGGAGACAGCCGGAGCAGATTCCTTGACTTGTTCCTCGCGCCTCTGTCGGGCAAACAATGGCCTTCGAAGCTGACCACGCAGTTTCTGAGCATGCATTAGCGCCTCCCTTCCTGTCGTGCTTGACAGGCTCGGAGAATGAATCACGACCGACGTGCATGCGCGCATGCGGACAAGAGGAGCAGTCCGGGCCCATGACTCACGGTGAGTCTCTCCCTCTGTCTCCTCCGTCCGTCCGTCATGCACCAGTACTGAGTGCTTCGCAGAACGTATGGGTGAGCACACTGCGTGCGTCAAGCGAGTAACTCCGCGGTTCAAGTTCCACAGGAAGCAGATGAGCCAAGACTGGAGTCCCGCATGGCAAGTTCCGGGGCGGCATGTCAACGACGACCATTTCCTTCAAGCCAACGATGCCGAGACCGTTGAGGACGTGGTCAGCCAGATTCTCAGGGAGGCCGGCCAGGAGGGGGCTGTGATGTTGGCCGTCGCAGGCTCGACGACATTTGTTACCTGATGGCTCTCTAGAGCAATTCTCCAGGCCTCCATGGCATCCGTGTAGATACTTGCTCTTAGCACGTAGTTTAGGACGGCGCAGTGCAATCAATTCACTGTCATCAGTGCCAACCGGTGTGCTCGATGCTTATTTTGTGTTCTCCCTAGCGTATATGCCGTTGCTACTTTCTTACGAAAATTAGTACTAATTAGTCTTGATTTTCTGTATGATTATCTTAATCATTTTAGTGCAAGTTTAAAAATTATCGAAAAGAGTTCTCAGTGTCCGTAGTTGAACAGGGCCTCGGTCATGCACGCTTGGTCGGCCGGCCTTATCTTATCAGGACCCCAAATTTTCAGCGACGAGAAAAAAAAGTTGCCCGCCATTGTAGCGACCGCCATCAAAGCGTTCCATCACCCCCAGAAACAGCCAAGATGGTGAAGAGAAAGGTTGCCGCGCTCGAGAAAATCGACGCCGACTTGTCAGTCAACGGCCATCTTGGTTATGTCCTTTTGTACTAACTTTTCACAGTGCGAGTCTGCAATACAAGATCCGTCGTGATCCCAAGTACGTCCACCCCAGCCTCTTTTGCGCAAGCGCACCACCACTAGAAGATGCCTCTGCCTGCTGACATTTCACTCCCCAGATCGTACAAGGATGAATTCCTCAAGCAGTGGGAGCAGTACGAATCACAGCGCGACATCTTCCTCGCCTCGCCAACTACCGCCTCGGCCGACTCGATCGAATCCTTCCACAACATGGTCGACCTGATGGCGCACATTGCCGACTGCTACCCGGACGTCATGGGACGCTTTCCCAGCGATCTCGAGGCCATCCTCACGCAGCATCACGCTATTCTGCACCCGGAGCTGCGTGAAAAGATTGTCGGCAGCCTGCTGCTCCTGCGCCGCAAGGACGTCGTCGACTCGGCCACGGTCCTCCAGGCCCTCTTCCCCATCCTCGTCTCCTCGCCCTCCAAGTCGCTCCGCGCGTTGCTCTTTACCAAAATTCTCAGCGATCTGCGCAACTCCAACACAAAGTCGATCAACCACCCGCTCAACCGCACCATCCAGACCGTCCTCTACAATCTGGTGACGGCCGACCGCGCCTCGCCGCGCGCCATCTGGGCCATCAAAATCACCCGCGAAATGTGGAAGCGCCAGATCTGGACCGAGTCCAAGCCCGTCGACGTCATGAAGGAGGCCTGCCTCTCGGACAATGAAAAGGTGGTCATCGGTGCCGTGCGCTTCTTCCTCGGCGGCGACAAGGAGCGCGAGGAGCTCGAGGATGAGAGCAGTGACGAGGAGGTCGACCTCGCCAAGATTAAGCACCAGGTGACCATCAATAAGAAGACGAAAAAGCAGAAAAAGTCGTACTCCAAGGCCTTGGACAAGATCAAGCGCCAAGATCGCAAAAAGAATGCCCCTCATCCCCTCAACTTTTCTGCGCTGCACCTGCTGCATGATGCCCAGGGCTTCGCCGAGCAGCTCTTCTCCAAACATCTCCAGAACACAAAGGCCAAGCTGTCTCTCGACTCAAAACTCCTCGTTCTGCAGCTGGTCACCCGTCTTGTCGGTCTTCACAAGCTCACCATCGTTCCTCTGTACTCGTGGTTCATCAAGTACCTCACCCCGCGCCAGCAAAACGTCACCTCGTTCCTGGCCTCCCTCGCGCAAGGTACACACAATCTCGTCCCGCCGGATGCGCTTGAGCCGCTGATCCAAAAGATTGCCAACGAATTCATCTCGGAAGCGTCGGCGGCCGAAGTCGCAGCGGCCGGCCTCAACGCGATCCGTGAGGTGTGCGCGCGCCAGCCCCTCGCCATGACGGACACGCTGCTGCAGGATCTCGTGCAGTACAAGAAGAGCAAGGACAAGGGCACCATGATGGCGGCCAAGGGCCTGCTCTCGCTGTACCGCGAGGTCGGCGCCGAGCTCCTCAAGAAGCGCGACCGCGGCAAAAGCGCCACCATGGGCCTGCGCAGCGGCATCCAGAAGCAGCACATGTTTGGCGAGGAGACGCCCGGCGAGATTGAGGGCCTGGACCTGCTCACCAAGTGGAAGCAGGAGCAGCGCAGAAGACGCCTCGCCGAAAAGGGCCTGCCCTCGGACGCCGAGTCGGACGGGGAAGACGAGCAAGAGGCCAATGACGACGAGTGGGAGGTGGCGTCGGACGGCAGCAGCGAATCGGGCGACTGGATTGCGGTGAGCAGCGATGACGAGGCCGAAGCCGCCGCGCCCAAGCAAAAGAAGCGCCCCCGAACCAGCCAGTCTGCCAAGGACGGAGCCGGGGGCGACGACGACGCAAAGGATGCGGCCGCGGGTGACGACGACGCGGAAGACGCAGGCGCCGAGCAAGAAGCCGAGATTGCCGACATGATGAAGCTGGCCACCACCACGGTGCTGACGCCAGCCGATCTCGCCAAGCTGCAGGAGCTGCGCACCGCCGCGTCCGTACAGCGCGCGCTCGGCGGCGCCAGCGCGGCCCGGGCCGCCAACAAGAAGCAGGGCAACGGCGGCCACGACGACCGGCACAGGGACGAGGGCCTGACGGCGGAGAACATCGAGGCGCCCGCGCGCCTGCGCAAGCTGACCAAGGAGGAGCGGGTGGCGCTGGCGCGCGAGGGCAAGCCGGACCGCGAGGAGCACAAGAGCACGCAGGCGATGCGCAAGGCCAAGCTGCAGGCGGCGGGCAAGTCGACGTCGAACCGGGAAAAGGAGCGCAAGAAGAACTTTTTGATGACGCTGGGCAAGGCGCGCAGCAAGCACAAGAGGAGCCTGGTGGAGACGAAAAAGGTGCTGCAGGGGCATGTGAATCGCAGCACGCAGGGCGGTCGACGACGCAACGGAGCGTAGGGGGGGGGGGGGGCACACGAGGAATAGGTTTGGGCGGATTTTCCTACAGGTGGTGTTTGTCTGCATCATGGCGTTTACGGATTTGAACCACGATTGGGGAGATTGGCTATACGTAAAGAGAAAGGTCAAGGAGAATGTATAAAGATGTATTAAATTATACATGCCCTTCTTTGCCATTATTTCTTTCCAACGTCGGAGATGACATGCACATGAACTGATAATTCGGGCACAAATGACAAGATTCAAATCACAACGCAAAGTCCCAAAAAATGCAGTCAAAAGCAAAACAATAAGCTTGGTATCCCCTGAACTCATCACAGCACATTGCGCAGCATACCTAGATTGATCCGTACTTGGATTCGACCTGCCTCTCCTCGTGCTCCACGGCCGGCTCCACGCCCACCTTTGTCTCGTGAAACGAGTCAATGACGCGCCTGTACGGCGGCGCGACATTGACGCACAGGGCAAACGACCACGCGGCGACGAAAAACGCCATGGGCACGACCATGGCGGTGCCGGAGCCGTGCAGGTCAATGACCTTGCCGGTGAGCGGGGGCACGCACGCGCCGCCGACCACGCCGGCGACAATGTACCCGCTGCCGCGCTTGGTGTGGCGGCCGAGGCCGCGCATGCCGAGGGCGACAATGGTGGGGAAGCAGACGCTCTCGAAGAAGAGCACGACGTAGAGCATGGCGATGCCCGTGTTGCCGCGGCCCGTAATGGCGGGAATCATGAAGACGATGCAGCACGAGAGGAAGACGCCAAAGACGTAGCGCGGACGCACGTACTTCATGACGGCGGCGCCGACGAAGCGGCCGAGGGCAAAGGCGGCCTGCGCGCCGGCGAGCAGGTTGGCGCCGAGGCTGCGCGTGGTGCCCGGGCGCGTGTCCATGGCGTAGTTGATAAAGTAGCCGGCAATGGCGACCTGCGCGCCCGTGTAGCAAAACTGGGCAAAGGCGGCGTGGAAGAGCTTGTACTGTTTGTAAAAGGGCTTTTCCGAGGCGGCTTCCGTGGTGGTTTCCTCGGCCTGAAACTCCATGTCTGGGTGTCTGTCAGCCCAAGTGTGTACATACAGCTTTGGGGGAGGGGAAAGGGACATACCAGCGTCCGTCACTTCGGGAATGTCGGCAAAGAAAAAGACGGCGGCGAGAATAAAGACAAAGACGGCAATGGCGAGGTACACCCATTGGACGTTGGCTTGGGCTCGCTCGTCGCTAAAGGCGAAAAAGACCTTGGAGGCGAGGACGGGGGCGAGGACGGTGCCGATGCCGTTGAAGGCTTGGGAGAGGTTGATGCGCAGCTCCGAGTATCGTGGAGGGCCGCACACTGTGGCCCGGTCAGAGGATTGTGGTTTGGCAGGCTGCTTTCTTGAAATTGGATTGTCTCACCTGTTATGTACGGGTTGGCAGCCGTCTCGAGCGAGCCGAGCCCGTTGCCAATGATGAAGATGCAGGCGCAGAAGCCGCCAAACGACTTGGCCTTGAGGGCGGCAATGGTGCAGAGGGCGCCGACGCCGTAGAGGCAGAGGCCCCAGATGAAGACGGCGCGGTAGCCGTAGTGGCGGAGGATCCAGGCGGCGTGGCCAATCGAGGCCAGCGGGTAGGCTCTGTCGTCTCACAAGTCAGAGGGGCATACTTGGGCCACGGATGGCGGGCTGGAGAAACGGACCCGAAATAGGCCGCCTGCAGGCCAGAGGACCGCGAGGGGGTAAAGTGCAGGACGCGCTGGAAGTGCGCATTGAGCGTGTCGAGCAGGCCGTAGCTGAAGCCCCAGAGGAAGAAGAGGGCGGTGACGATGCAGAGCGGGAAGAGGGACTGGCGCAGCGTCAGCTCCGAGGCCTTTGTGCGGCTGGCGACGTCGGCCCTGATGGAGCGGCCGCGGATGTAGTCCTTGACGGCAGCCATGTCTGCAAGCCGCGTGCCGTCTGTGGTCAAGTGGTGATGGATTGACTGCCCTGTGGGGGAGGGATGGCAGAGCGTCAGGTTGGCATCCTGGAGCCGTTGATGATGTTTTGGGGGAGCCAAGGTGGAGTTTGTAAAGATGATAAGCTCAAGACTACAGTGGACTCGGTGGGGGACGCCCACGAACCGGCGACGCGGAGCACAGGCTACCTATTTAACCAGGGCGCCAGGACAGACATGGACTCGGGAGGCATGGCACGGTCATTAAAAAAGGGCTAGACATGCAGACGGGAGAGCCTACCAGTATGCAATGCAACGCTGGCTGACAGAGTGCCAGGTCCCCTTGCCTGCATCTCTCTCTGCAAGCCACAAGTTCTCCAGCAGCCCACGCCGCCACCGAATGAGAAAAACGCGGGGGGCCCTCTTCAAGCTCCATTCATTCCCTCCATGCCTGCCCTCTGCGGCGCTCCATCGTCGCTGGTCCAATATTATCAAGGCCACACGACCGACCCCCATGCTGATCGGAGCCAGGCAAGTCTGGGGATACCCCGCATTTCATGACGGCGAGGCTGGGGGCTGAGATTTGTCCCGACGGGAAAATTCGTGCAAGTGTATTCTTAAGCCAACGCATGAGAAGAACAAGAAGAAGAAGAAGAAGAAGAAGAAGAGGTTTGCCTCTTTTGAACCCGAAATGCCAGCCTTCATTTTCAGTGCCGTGGGCAGTATCTTGACCGCATCGCGATGATGCAGTACATGCCGACGCGTTTGGGCAGACCATGTCCATTTTCCGGTGTCTTTGGTCATTTCCCATGAGTTTTTTTTTGCGCCGCCATCTGTCTGCGTTTTCGGTGCAGCAACGGCCGAAGCAAATGGCCATTGTCTGTCTTTGGCGCTGGTGCTGGCGCTACCGTACCATCACCGCTGCTATCGGTTGGTACGTACCTAGCGGCGCGGAGTGTTTTTCGACCACGCCTAGAATGTGCTGCGTGTGCACAAAATTTCACCGTGGCGAGATGAAAGGTATCTGCAGCACATTAAACCCTTTTATGATGTGTCAAGATCCCTTCAAGTATGCTACAAGTCACAAATTAGCGTCGGCGTATTTAAAAAAAAAATAGGTTGTGCTCGGAAATGCTGTCTCGAGCATGTGAGAAAACACGATTACCTGCCATCCGCAGTAACGCCCAAGTCCCAGCGTGCCCACTTCTCCGCACTGTACTCCGTACCTCCAGGGCCTTTTTCCTCTCACCAAGCAAACACCATCAGGAAAGTTACAGCACACAAGCATCATATCGCAAGCAATTCGACAAAGTCGCACAGTGATCCATTCAATATATAATTAATCAATGTTCAAAAGTCCAGTACCGCCACAATTCGCTAACCCGCCTGATACACCCCCAACGCCGCCACGTGCGGGTTCAGCATCGTCAGGTTGTACGGCGTCACGTACCAGTCCACGTCGGTCAGCGCCAGGAACATGGTCCCGTTGACGGCCGGGTCGCCCGCCCACGTCGACACGTTGGGCTGCACCGTGTACGCGCTGCGGCCCTCGACGCTCACATTCAGCAGCGGCGAGTACGTGACGTTGAGCTGCGACACCCACGCCGCAAACTTGGGCGCCGCCGCGCTCGTCGTCGTCACGTAGCTGTTGTTGGGCCCCACGAGCTGGCCCGGCGCCTCCCATTCCAAAAAGACCTGCCGTCCGGGGTACGACAGCGGCCGGCTGCGGTTCTGGCTGATGGCCGGGTGGCAGTCGTCCGCCTTCTCCCGCGTCGCGTTCACGCACAGGTCGGCCGCGTCTATCTGCCCCGTCGTCAGCGTGTTGCTGCTGCCGCCCGTCGTCTCGTTCCACGCGTCGGAGCCGTTGATGCGCGCCGCGTTGGGCTGGTTGAGGATGCGCAGCGCCGGAAAGTTTTGCCACACCAGCCGCGTCTGGTTGGCCGCGCAGCTCGAAATATACGGCGCCAGCAGCGTCCAGGCCCAGCTCTGCGGGATGCCGACCGTGTGCCACTCGGGCATCGGAAACATGCCGCCCATCTGCCGAAAGATGAGCTGCTGCCGCGCCTCGACCGTGATGCTCTGCAGCAGCTGCTGCGCCGCGGGACCCGAGTTGAGGTGCGGCAGGAAGCCGTACACGCCCGCCTCGCCCCACCGCGTCAGCTTCTGGCTAAAGTCGATGAATTCGCGCACATTCGCCACGGGGTAGTTGTAGATGCACTGCGTGGGCGCCTGCGGGCCGAGCATGTGCGTCAGCACCGTGGCGTGGCCGATTTCCTGCTCCGCCATGTACTGCAGCAGGTAGCGGTCCTCGGCGCCGATGCCGTACGCGTCAAACTCGTCGTCGGAAAAGGTCGCCAGCGCCCACAGGAAGAGATCCAGCTCGATCCACTCCTGGTACAGCGCCAGGGCCAGCGACTGGTAGTCAAAGTCGCTCTGCACGCGGTAGACGGGTGCGGTCCCGTTGGTGCCGACGCCGCCGGCGGGGGTAAAGGGTGCGGGCTCGGGCTTGTGCAGCTGGCCGTCCGCGGGGTACGAGTACGCGTCGGCGGGCGGCGGGAGGGAGGGGATCGCCGACGCCAGCACCGATGTCGACAGAGCGCCCGTCGTGGTGGCCGAGCCGGTGAATGGGCCGTGCGTCAGGTTGGTGCTGTATGCGACGACGGCTGGCGGATCCGTTTCCACGGCCGTGATGGTTGTTGTGGGCTGCCATAGCTTGGGAAACGCGAGCGTGTAGGGCAGTACCGTGAGCAGCGCGGCTCGCACCAAGGCGTGTCCTGGCTGCATCATTCTTTCGATACAACTGTTGTCTAGGGCTGCGTCTGAGTGGCTATGAAAGATGCTGATGATTGATGGACTCATCAGCATCTTTATACCCCAGACAGTGCACACATTGCTCCAACGTGCAGTCCCTACACCGTTGCAGGGATGGTGGCATTGAGTCGTCTATTGCGTGCAGACGTCGTCACCAGTGCCATGCTGAGAATAATACCGGAGCCTCCATGACCGTTACTTTTTGTGCTCGCTGCTCTGCCTCGTACCAGAGTGTTGGGAAACTCAATCTAAAGTTCATTTAGAGCGAAATGAATGACCCAAATGCCCTGCGTCATTCCAACGTAGTCATTACCGACAGATTGACAGGCGGCAGCAGATGGCAAAATCTGCCGTTGTACGTCTCCGGCCAAGACGGTCCAACGCAACAACAACGGCTCACTATCCGTTGCTAGATGCCGGGCCGTACATGAGTTGTCAGGCAGGTCTTGAACTTTTGATGCCTGTTTGTGATGCCTGCCCGAAAGAGTGGGTGGCGTCGACAGCCAGCCAACTTGTGGCGTCGCAAGCGCCCTTCTCTCGCACCCTAACTACTCGAGCGAGGCTACGACTCTTTTCAATATCCGTCGGGCAAAAAGATACGCCCACGTTGCGTGAGTGAAGATGGAGGCCATTCAAGGCTTTTGAGAGTACCCCATTCCTACATGAGTGCGTCGCTCAAAATTTCCGAGGCGACAGCCGTTGTCCGGGTCAGCATCGCTGTCGCCTGGTTCGCTGGCTAGCCGTACTTTGTCTAAACGTCTTGAAAAGATTTTTTAAAAGAAAAATTGAAAAACAAAAATTTCTAATCCAACACTTCTTCACGAGGAGAGCAGCGCCGTTTTTTTTTTTTTCGCTTGCTCCCTGGGGCGTCGTCGCTATAAAAGTTCTGTATGGCCACCAACTTGCACACACCACGCTCCCACTGATCCAGCGAGCCCTCTTCCTCACAAGCAAGCCCACGACGTCTGTAATATCCTGCGGCGCCCGATGCTACCAGCGTCGGATTTCCAGTGCGAGAAAAAAAAAGGGAGAGAGAAAAAACTTTCGCCGCGCTGTTTCGGAGCTCAAGCGGGCCAGCTCCCAGCGTCGCGCCCGTGGCCGTGTGGCGCCTGAGAGCGGCCTTGCAGTCGTCCCAAGTAGACGGGCATTGCGAATGGTGGTGTCAAGCTGGGCCACCGGAGAGTCTTGGCCGTGGTGCCCGCAATGACCTCTCAAGTGTCAGGAGACGGGACGGATGGCGGCAACGCCCACAAGGCGTTGCGTGGGCTCATGTTCCCGTACGTGCCGTGGTCCTGAAAGCCGTGCGGAAGTGCAGATGCCAAGAGCTGAGGCTCTGCGGCTCGAAGGAGGAAGAGCTATTTACAGCACAACCAACAACCCCCTGGATGCTCCACTGGGGGGGGGGGGGGGGGACATGGAGTCGGCAAGTCAGTTTGCTTGGCTTGACCCGCCCGCAAAACAGATGGGAGGAGTTTGAAACCAAATGCTTCCGCGGCGGGTGGCGTTTTCCTGAGCTATCGCGATTGGAGGCGTGTTGGATACGCTGCATTTCATTGGACGACAATGGCAGTAAAAATAGATGTACGTTGACGAGTGAGTTTTTGTCTTGCTCGAGCGGATACATTGTCGCCACATCGTGTACGTCTGCCCGCCGAGCTCTGTTGTCCATCGGGCTGTTGGCGAAGGAAGAGGGTCAATATGGTGTTGGCCTTTTTTTTTCCTGTTACTTCGGCCGGGCCGTCTACACTTTACTTTGAGATGGAAAACCACCCGTCACTTCAATCAAGCATGGCGCTGTCGGCGTCGGGAAGCTCTACATGCCAAACGGACACAAGATGAAAAGGTGCCAATAAACCTACATCGGACATGACTTGGTGCGCAAAGTGCGAAACCGAGAACCCCCACCGCATATTAGAGTCCGTTTCAACGAGTCAAAAAAGCCGCTTCAGCGAAACCAAGACCAGCGGCCGCAGCGGAGCGTTGACGGCCATCATCTGCGCGGACTCGGATCAGCCGGCACTGGTATTTAACGCGCCATCCTGTTCCCTTGCGATCTGTCGAGCGCGCTAGCGTTAAGAAATAACCTTTTTCGCGGCCGAACTTGCGCCCCATCACTTCGTGCGGCCTGTACCTCCTCCTCCTCTCCTGCTGGGGCAAGTTCATCACATGTCAGTAATTGAGCACAAGTGTCGGCGGACAGGGTAGGCCTGGTCGACACGAGATTGACTAGCTTGGCATTGGCTGGCCAAGCGTATCGCGACGCTTCGGACACGATAAACTAGGTACTCCGGGTAGACAAGTTGGCACGTGGGCCCGACCAACGGCAAGGCTAGGGCCGGCCAACAAGACCCGGGTGAGAGAGCATCCGGCCGGACCCTGGCGCCGGTCGGATCGGGACTAAAAGAGGCTAATCCACAGTGAATCCACCTCGCACGGAGCTTTCCCGTTACGAGACGGTCGCGCAAAAGGCTGCGCCTAGTATAGTACACCGTTGCATATTACTATCGACTGGGCTATCAATAGCACCAGCGTGCTGCCTGCTTTATCGTGCGTTGGAGCAAGGTTTTACGCGACTCGAGGACTATATTCTAGTCTATCGAGGTAAACATGTGGTTCCCAAGCTTAAAGATACGCTTAGATGACAATGTTACAGGAATGTTTCGGCGTTTCATCCTACTGTGACACGCCCATCGTCCCGTCTCAGAATCTTCCTGATGTTGCAGGGATCCCTGCTGTGCTTCGCTTCGGCTTTATTCCTCTTTATAGTTCCCGCAACCAATAATACATGATATTAGAGTCCTAGCGACATGTAGCATATTCAGCGCAATGCTCAGTTGGCCTAGTACGTAGCCCTACTGTGTTGTGCTGATTGTTGCAATGAAGATATATATATAATCAATCCCATCTCTACGCTTGTACTTCTTTCGGGGGCAGATTTCATAACTATTGCAGGCCAATAGAACTCCCACTTATTTTTAGCGTGCCGACATCACTATGCGACACCACTGGCAGAGACTATCGCTCTTCTTTGCTTACGAGACTGTCCTTGCACAGCGCGTCTTGCAGAGCAGCATACAGCACTTTGAGAGTGAAGACGCCGGTCCGTGGGTGCCTCTATTCACCCTCGGCTACGGCTCACCTCCCCAGGAAGTCACCTGCATTTTCGACTCGGGCTCCTCCGATGTCCTTGTCCCGCTGGCGGGCTCAGACCTCTGCAGTGTCGAGAATCAGCAATGCGCGGAGCCGGCGCCCGAGATCCGCGGCCAGTTCGACCCCGACCTGACAGACGACTTTAAAAAAGTCAAAGGGAACAAGTTCAACGTTTCTTTTGACGGTGGCGATCAGATCGATGGTGGCTTCATGAGGACAACCGTAACTCTTGGGGATAATACCACGGTGCCAAATGCCCAGGTGGGACTGGCAACTGGCGGCCAGCCCCCGGGCAATTCGCCGCAGTTTTCCATCTGTGGTACAGGTCCTCGTGAGAATGAGGCAACAGACAAGAAATACAACAACCTGGTGCAGACGATGAAGAACAGGGATGTCATCAAGGGAAACGTTCATAGTGTTGTTCTGAACCCGACGCGTGAGTGATTACACGCCGCCTCTCGTTGCTGGACGGCGTAACTAATATAAAAATGGGCAGCATTCGGCAACGGCAGCGTGTTCTTTGGCGGCATCGATCGGTCCAAATTCGAGGGCGATCTGCAGCAGGTTGACTTTGTACGCGAGGACGGCAGGGTTGCCGAGTTTGCCGTCACAGTGTCCTCCATGAAGCTGGACATGAGCGGCGGCAACCAAGGCTCCAAGTCCAGCAAGACTCAGCAGCGTGAGCGGCTGCGTCTCAGGCGCTCGCTCCGCGGCCGCTCGACCCTGCGCAAGATTGGCCGGAAAGGAAGGACAGGCTACGGCGGCCGGCCCAAGACGGAGAGCGTGGCAGTCGGGACCGAAGCTGTGAGTGTTCTGAGCAAGGGCAAGAAGGACAAGAACAGCGGCCGGGGCGGCAACAGCTGCAATGATGACGGTAAAGACGGCAATGACGGCGCTGATGATGAGAACGATGGTGCTGGAAATGAAACCGACGATGAAGACGACGATGGAGACAACAAAGGAGGCGATGACAAGAAGAAAAATGGCGACAAAAAGAGCAAAGGCAAAGGGAAGAAAGGCAAAGGCGACAAAGATAATGGCAAGCTCATCAATCTCGGCCTCAAGCAAGAAAACTCCCGCACCGTCTTTGACACGGGCGGCGTCCTCCTCTTCCTCCCCGCCAACGTCGTTGAGGCGACCGCCAAGGCCCTCGACGCCGACTTTGACCCGGAGTTTGGCGACATCGGCCCCGTCGAGTGCGGCAAGCTCAACGCCGACAACAAGCTCGTCGTGGGCTTCGACGACGACCGCGTCCAGACGACCGTCGGCCTCGACAAGCTGCGCTTCTCCGCGGACCAGACCAGCCCAGAGTTTGCCGAGGCCGGCATGTGCCAGGTCGCCGTGGTGGCGGGCGACCCGGAAGTCAACATCATGGGCTACGTCTGGTTCACCGACGTGTATAGCGTGTTTGACCTCGAGAGCGACAGCATGTGGTTTGCGCAGGCCAGGGACGGCGATCCTGGCGCGCCGGGCGGGCAGCTCGAGGAGTTTCCTCCTAGTCAGGAAGACAAGAAAGACAAGAAGGACAAGAAGGACAAGAAGGACAAGAAGGACAAGAAGGACAAGAAGGACAAGAAGGACAAGAAGGACAAGAAGGACAAAAAGGACAAGAAGGACAAGAAGGACGAGAAGGACAAGAAGGACGAGAAGGACATGAAGGACGAGGAATAGTAGATAGAGGAAACCAAGAAAGAGGAGGTATAGTAGATAGAGGAAACCAAGAAAGAAGAGGTATAGAAAGCCAAGGAAGAGTAGTGTGATAAACACAAGGCAGCCTGGCCGGATAGTGTAACGATGGCTTAAAACTAAGTCACAGTAGGTCTGTTTCTTAGGAAGTGAGTCAGGCTAAAGCTACAGAGTAGCACGTTTAAGTAGTATATCGTAAGACAGTCATTAAGAGTAGAACTCTCAATAGTAAAACTATTACTTAGATTAATTAATAGAGATCTAGACTATTTAGCTATAGGAGTACCTTCTTCTTAAGTACTTATCTATCTCTCTATTATAGACCTAGATCACTTAGATTACTAGTAATCCTAAGTAATCTACTATTTATAGATACTACCCTAGATTACTACTAGATTAATATAATCTATAGTGATCTAGTTATATAACCTAGTATCCTAATTAGTTAGCCTATAGGCGCCTACCTAGTCGCTCCTTAGGCTACTTCCCTAGTCTACCTTATATATATTCTAGTTTATAATATAATACTCCTCCTCTATTAGTCTTATCCTTAAGGCCACTATAGCTAGCCTATTTTACCTTTATATTTATAGGTCTTTCCTCCTCCTATATTATTATATTTCGCTATATCTAACTATATTACT